>CVRE01175046.1:0-12086 GCA_001179765.1 Crepidotus sp. BD-2015
TTCCGGACTGACACTGGGCAAACTGCGCTTGCTTTGGCCCCCACTTTCGTTACTGACCTCAGGCCCTTCATATAAAGGGCCTGTAACCAGGGCTCGTCTGCGGGCCCATCCTCTTTTTCGAATACCAAATAATTCTTATGCACTCTTCGCGTATTGTAATTTGTTGTTCCCTTGCAATGTTCCTTGAGTTCGCTGTTCGGTGATCACTGATTTCGGAGGTCGGGGAAAGATATTAGGCTAACGAATTGAGATCAATAAATCACCAACAGGTCGAACAGCGGCCAGATGAGCCACGTATATGCCCTCGTACGCCCACAAGCTGAAGAGGTGGAGGAGGAGGAAGAGTCGAGGATCAGCGGCCGGCGGATCACAGGGTTGCTATACCGATCAGAGTGCGTGTGACTTTCAAGCTTTCTCTCTCTTTTGCTTTCGTTTTTCTGTCTTATATGTCCTTGCACGCGCACAGCTCGTCTGCGGTGCAGATCCCCGCGAGCCCATCGCGCTCGCTGGAGCCGTCGCCGACCCGGAAACGCAACAGCTGGGGACAGGACTCGGACCCATTTTATTCGGAGGACCCCTGGAGCCAGTCCCAAAGTGCCCCGCGGTACGGGACACCACCTGCGGACGACGCATTTTCGTCGCTCGCGGGACCTTCTACCGCGTCGTCCTCGCTGTATGGCGCCGACAACGACGCGGAAAGGCTGACAACGGAGCGCGACGACGACCCAGCGGCAACGAGACGCCGGACGCTGCGGTACAGCACCTCTCCTTCACCGCTGAAGAAGACGGGGTCTGCAATCAAGCATGTCTCTCAGAATCTGCGCCGCGCTTCTATTCGGGTGGTCAATATGGCCTCAGTCGGCCTCGAGCGCCTCCCGGACGATAAGAAGGACGACGACGACCATCTCCCCGATCTGGCGCAGACACTGCCGATTCGCGGTCGTACACTCGGATTCCTGGGCCCAACGAACCCGTTGCGTTTGCTGTGCTTCAACTTTCTCGTGTATCCCTGGACGGAGCCCATTATATTGCTACTCATCATCTTCAATGCCGTCGTTCTCACCATCCAGGCATCCCGGCCCCTCACGCTCGACGACCCTCCCCTGCGCGTCATTGGCTACTTCCACGCGTGGGAAGACTACGCGCTCTTTGCCTTGTTTATAGTCTTTTCCCTGGAGGCCGCTGCCCGCATCTGCGTCTCAGGCCTGCTCTTCGACCCGGAGGCCGTCACCTCGTTCGCGCTGCCCACGGACGAGAAACCCCTCGCCCTTGGGCCGCCAGAAACAATCTCGCTTCCTTTTCGTCTCAACATTGCTCGTCTCGTGTCCCAGACGCGGGGCAACACGCCATACTTGCGCCACAGCTGGTCCCGCATCGACGCCATCGCCATCCTCTCTTTCTGGGCGTCCTTCGTCCTCGCCACCTTTGGCATCGAGCGCGGCACTAACCACGTGCGCGTCTTCCGCGCCCTGTCCGCGCTGCGCACTGCGCGCCTCCTCACCATCACCTCCGGCACGACCGCGATTCTGCACTCGCTCAAGACCGCGCAGCCCCTCCTCGCGAGCGTGGCATACTTTGTGCTCTTCGCCATGGGGCTCTTCAGTATCATCGGGGTCCAGGCGTTTAAGGGCTCGCTCCGCCGCACGTGCGTCCTCGAGGGGACGCGTGGCGAGGCGGACGTTACCCTCGACGAGCAGTTCTGTGGCGGGTACATCGACCCCGTGTCGCTCAACAGGACCGGGTACAAACTGCTCAACGGGGACATCTCTCACGACTACAAGGGGTACATCTGCCCGCTGGGCCAGACGTGTCGCGAGGCTGCGAACCCGCTAGAGGGCGTCGAGAGCTTCGATACGATATACTTTTCCGTACTGCAGGTCGTCATCGTCGCTTCGGCCAACGGGGTACGTGCTCCAGTCTCTTTTGTTCGCCGCAGCTGATCATTTCTTGAAGTGGTCGCCGCTTATGTATAGCATGATTGACTCCGAGTACTTTGTCGTCTGCATCTTCTTCATCCTTTGCGTCGTTGTGCTCAACTTCTGGCTCATCAATCTCTTCGTCGCTGTCATCACCAACACCTTCTCTGCCATTCGCTCCGAAACCAAGAAGAGCGCATTTGGCGCGACTAAGTCCGTCCGCTTCGTTCTTTTTCCTTCCTTGCTCATTTTCCTTTCTGCAGCCTTGACCCCCCAGCGGACGCGGACGCCGACGACGATGATGGATGGGCCCTCGCTGGCCGTCCTCCAGGTGCAAGACGCGCCAACCCCGCCGCGTTTATCGTCGCCTACACCCGGTGGCTCTTCGTCGCGCTTGCGCTCACCTCACTCGCCCTACAAGCGACGCGCACCCCAACTATCACCTCCACGCACGAAACCTTCCTCTTCCGCGCGGAACTCGTCATCACCGGCGCCTTCGACGTCGAGATCCTGCTCCGCATCCTCGCCGCGCTGCCCGACTGGCGCGCCTTCCTCGGGCTGCACTCCGCGTCGAACACGGGCGTGGGCTTTGGCGACGCGGGCGTCAAGGGCGCCGATTCCTCGCGGCGGCTGGGCGTGCGGAGCGCGAAGCAGAATTGGCTCGACTTGGCGCTTGCGGTGGGGACAAGCGTGATACAGATACCCGTGATACAGCGCTCGGAGGCTTATGCCTGGTTCACGATCCTCCAGCTCATGCGCTTTTATCGTGTCATACTCGTCGTGCCGAGGATGAAGCCGCTGCTCGTGCGTTCTCTCGTAATCTTCTTGTAAATCATCATTGATCACCTCGTATAGCTGGCGGTCTTCGGGAACATGTACGGTCTGGCGAACATGACCCTCTTCCTGATCATCGTCAACTTCATCGCCGCGCTCATCTCGGTGCAGTTCCTGCGCGGGGACTTGAACGTCGAGGAGACGATGAACTTTGGGACACTTTTCAATGCGTTCTTAGCAATGTACCAGGTGTGTAGTTTCTTTCTCCTTTCAGGGCTATCGTTAACCGGTCCCTCGGTGCAGGTGTTCTCGTCGGAGAACTGGACCGACGTACTATACACGAGTGCGGGCGCAGAGACAGTGTTTGGGCAGAGCGCGATTACCGTGTTGTTTGTCGCCGGGTGGATGCTTTTCGCAAACTGTACGTCCCTCCTTCATCCAATTAGCATGCGCTGAAGAGGAGCCAAAGTCATTGTCCTCCAGATGTTCATCGCCGTGATCAACGAGAACTTCGACGTCGCAGAGGAGGCGAAGAAGGGCAAGCAGGCTACGAACTACTGGGAGCTGCAACGCCCACAGGAGGGGCAGGTCACCTGGCTTCGACGACTGAATCCGTACCGCTGGATTCGCGCAAGCCCTGTCGAGGTTAAGGTCGAGACCCTCCCTGCAAACCTCGTACTGCCGATGCAGAAGAGCCTGGTGCAGGATTACAGCGTTCCGCGCGCGGACGCGCATGTGGGGCCGGAGGGGTCGTCAGGTGCGGGGAAGGGGACAAGGCGCGGGGGCCGCGCGGGCCACTACTCAAGTAAGAGCTTAACAGCTCTGCAAAAGCTCTTTGCGGGCGAGACGAAGAACGATATCCCGCTTGCAACGCTGCGGCACGGGCGGAACGAGACGCTCGGCGGCGGCGCGCATGATGAGGAGACGGAGCGGCATCTGGAGCTGCTGGCGGCGGTGCGGAACGAGACGACGACGACGCGGGAGGAGCTCAGCGATGCGGCGTACGAGCGGCGCGCACAGAAGGCCGACTTTATCCGCGATCACCCGTCGTACGACAAAACTTTCTGGACTTTCTCGCAGAAGAACGTCGTACGGCGTACGTGCCAGAAGCTCGTGCAGCCCGCCAGCGGGACACGTATCTTCGGTACGAGGCAGTCGCCCGTCTTGTACCCTCTGTTCCAAGTCACACTGCTGCTCATCGTCATCGGCGGCATCGTCGTCGAGGCAATCGCCAACCCCATCTACCGGCGCAACTACTTTGCGGACCATGGGCGCGTACGCGGTGCATGGTTTGACATCGCCGAGTCCGCGTTTGGGCTCGTCTTCTTCGTCGAGTTCCTCATCAAGATCGTCGCCGACGGGTTCGTCTTCACCCCCAACGCGTATGTGCGCAGCATCTGGAACCTGCTCGATTTCGTGATCATGGTTGGGCTGCTGGTGAACGTCTCGACTGGCCTCATCTTCGTCGGCGGGCTCAGCCGCCTGACGCGCTCGCTGAAGGCCCTGCGCGCGCTGCGGCTTATCACGCTCATCGACCGCATGCGGACAACGTTCGAGTCGCTCATCATCTCGGGCGCGCTACGTATTATCGACGCGGGGATCCTCGCCATCCTGTACATGATCCCGTACGCCGTGTGGGGGCTCAATATCTTCAACGGCAAGATGAACGAGTGCAACGACACGACCGTGAGCGGCGCGGAGACGTGTGTCAACGAATACACGAATACCGTGTACGGCGATGCGTATGGGTTCGTCGCACCGCGTGTGTGGGACAATCCCGCGCCGTCGACAGTCTTCTCGTTCGATTCATTTCGCGCGTCGCTGCTCATCCTGTTCGAAATTGTGTCGCTCGAAGGGTGGGTGGATGTCATGGGCATCGCAATGAGCATCACGGGCACGAATAGCCAGCCGCAGACCAACGTGTCGCAGATCAACGCCATCTTCTTCCTCATATACAATCTTCTCGGCGCCGTCGTGATCCTCACGCTCTTCGTGAGGTATGCTCGTCCCTTTGCCTGATTTGAGGGCGACAATCTGCTTACTGAACACCTTTTTAGTATCATCATCGGCAATTTCAGTTCCAAGACGGGATCTGCCTTCCTTACGGCGCCGCAGCGCGAGTGGATCGACTTGCAGAAGCTCTTCAAGCGTCAGCGCCCGTCGAAGCGCCCGCGAACCCGGCCCGTCTGGTCTGTCCGTGCCTGGTGTTATGACCGCGCTGTGAACAAGAATGGGTGGTGGGCTAGGGGAATGACAATCGTTTTTGTCGTCCACATCATCGTCCTCATGTGTGTCCCCCTTTCTTTCTCAGTTACAGTGTCGGCCTGGCTTGACACTTGCCTTCCAGGACCCAAACTTTCTCGACCCAACACGTCGTCGACGAACTGCGGAGTAGGCCAACTCTCCCGATCTTGACAATGCACCATTGACCTCGTATCTTAGACGACTTCTTCCTCGCGAGCACCTCGATATATATCATCGACGTGGTGGTCCGCCTGTTTGGCCTCGGCTTCCGGAGCTTCCACTCCAATGGCTGGAACGATTTCGATTTGGTCGTCGCGGGTGGCAGTTTCCTGACTACACTCATTGTGCGGTTTGGCAGCATCGGCTTCGCGACGCAGCAGCTCCAGAAGCTCTTCCTCGTGTGCATTGCCTTCAAACTTGTCGAGCGTACAAACAATCTCAATAAGCTGTTCAAGACCGCCGTGTACGTGCCTGCATCACAGGGTCGGCTAGTCTTTACTGACGCGATTCGCAGAGCGAGCCTGCCCATCATCTTCAGCCTGATCTCCCTATGGTTTATCCTCTTCCTTTTCTTTGGCATCCTCTTCCTCGAGGTCTTCGCATTGACCAAGTGGGAGTCGGGCGAGACGCGCAGCCAGAATTTCAGCACGCTGGGCTCGACGCTGGTCATGCTGACCTTCTTTACTACCGGGTTCGCCTCCATCTCATTCCAATCTGGGGCTCGACTGATTCATCTTTAACAGCGAGGGCTGGAATCAGTACATGCATGACTAGTATGTCGTAGCATCCTGACAATTCTGATGCTCATGTTACTGCAGCGCCATCACGTATCCTCGGTGCACGAATCCTAACTCAGAGGAGAACTCGGACTGTGGCAGTGTCAGCTGGGCATTCACTCTTTTCATCGCTTGGAATCTTCTCAGCATGGTCAGTCGTCTATCTCCTTGTAAGTATTATTTGCTAAGCCCTCTATAGTATATCTTCGTGAACATGTTTACTGGTAGGCCCACGCGTCACCCCCTTTGCCCCCACATGCTAATGCGACACGCAGGTGTGGTCGTCGAGAACTTTTCCTACGTATTCCAGACCTCGGGCACTTCCAAGTCCATAACGCGCGCCCAGATGCGAGCCTTCAAGAAGGTCTGGGCGGAGTTTGCGAATCCCAAGACCGGCTACCTGGATCGTAGCCGCTTTGTTCCCTTCTTTGGTGTAAACCTCTCTACCGAGCCTCTCTTTTTCACTGCTGACGTCGTTCTGCAGCGACTGAGTGGGGTCTTTGAGGCCCGGATATACCCCACTGAGTTCAGCATCCCCAATATCAAAGCCATGTCCAAGCCATCAAGCGACTCGCAATATTCCTGGCCCGGGCGGGTCGTCGACGGTGTCGACTTGAACAAGCTCGAGAAGGTGCTGAAGGACATCGACTACCCCAGTATCCGGCAGCGCAGAGCTGTGTACTGCCGGCTGTACCACGAAGCCACGATCTCGCACCAACAGGGCCGCGGGATGTCGTTTACGGACATGCTCTTCCTCCTCGCCCACCACAAGCTCATCGTTGACCGCGATGCTCTGATGTCAGTGGCTTCCCGTTTCTGATCCCCATGGCGTTTATCGTTTTCCGCAGCTTGAAAGATCTTGTCGTCCGGACGGAAACTAACAAGTTGGTGACCGATCTCGTAAACCTGGACCGCGTTCGGTCGCTGCTCAAGACCATCTCCCACCGGCGGAGGTTTCTCCGATACAAGCAGCAGCAACTCCTGGAGTCCGAGCCAGGTTCTTACTGTGTTCTCTCTCTCTCTCTCTACCACTACTAACCGTTTCGGCAGATATACCTTCGATTATCGTCGACGTTATGCCTGCCACGCCGCCGAATACCACCAAGGACATCGCGTCCGGGTATTATTCGACGCCCAGCAGCCCGACGCCGCAGCGCTTCTTCACGCCGGACGTCTCGCTGTCGTCGAGCACACCGAAGCTGCAGCGAAGCTCCCGCCGGACGAGCGACATTAGCATGCTCTCGGGCGACATCGGCGGCTACAAGTCCAGGGAGTCGTCGATCTCCATCGACGACCCGCAACAGATACTGAACGCGATGCAGAACTCCGTGTGGGGTGGTACGTGCCTAATATTATCTCCTTGCTCACCCAAGCTGACTAACGCGTTGCAGACCTCATGGTGGAAGCGGAGGAGGAGGAGGAGAAGCGGTGACAGTGCGTTCATGTATTTATGGG
The DNA here is from genome assembly GCA_001179765.1 of Crepidotus sp. BD-2015. Classification (NCBI taxonomy): domain Eukaryota; kingdom Fungi; phylum Basidiomycota; class Agaricomycetes; order Agaricales; family Crepidotaceae; genus Crepidotus; species Crepidotus sp. BD-2015. The sequence continues at coordinate 7,166 of CVRE01175046.1, forward strand.
TACTATCGCTTATGTTGTACGATTGGTGGGTTGGATTCTCTATCCGTATGAACGGTATAATACTAGACTGCATTTGTGTACAGTAGCGCACTCTCATTGCTATCCTTTGAAAATAAAACGAGCACCATCCTTTCTCAATGGGTCCAATCAGTCGTGAAAATCCTCAGAACAAACAAAATTGTATCATGAAGCATAGTACGACATGGTAGTAGTGAAAAGCCTAGAATACTAAGCCTACGCGCGCCCTCTCCGGGGCCGCCACACGCCCTTCTTTTCTGGTACGGTCTGGAAACCGTCCTCGTCTTTTGGTGCGTCGTCTTTGGCCGGTGCAGGCGAAGCAGGTGGCGCGGGGGACGCGACACGAACGGGGGTAGGTGCGGCCGCAGCAGCCCGTGCCGCCTCTTGGCGCTCTCGCCATCCGCCGCCGCCGGGGGGCCCGCCGCGCAGTGCGCCAGGAACGTATTTGCCAGCAGCGGGACTGGGGCTCTCCGCCCGCGGGGGCGCACCGCCGAGCCCGCCGGCCCGTGTAGGCGTCGTAGGTACTGACGGTGCCGATGGTGCAGCGCGGCGCCACACGCCACCATCCCCGGTGGCAGCTGCGGGGGCAGGGGAGGCGCGCGCAGACGGTGGGGCAACGACGATGGGTTTGCGGACGGGCGCATTCTTCTCTGCAGCGCGCGCCTGGCGGCGTGCCTCGGCCTCGTCCTCGCGCTGCTGTTGCAGTCGAGCCTTCTCCAGCGCCTCGGCGCGCTCCGCCTCGCGGGCCTTGCGCACCGCGAGGGCCTTCTCCTCCGCCTCCCGCTTCGCTGCCTCCTCCACGGCAGCTTTTTCCTCCTCTTCGGCGCGGAGGCGCTCCTCCTCGGCAGCGCGTTCTGCAGGAAGACTATAAGTATATAGAGATAAGGAAAAGAAAAGAGTAACATACCCTCCTCGAGTCTGCGAGCCTCTGCCTCACGCTCCCGCGCACGGCGTTCCTCCTCCTCGACCGCGCGCCGCGCCGCTTCGCGCTCGGCCATGATCGCCTTCCTCCTCTTAGCCTTCTCTTCTTCCACCTTCCTCGCAGCTGCATCCTTCTTCTTCGCGTACTCCTCGCCCTTGCGCGCAAGCACCACCCCGCGGCGCGCCTCATACGCCGGGAGCATGCGCGCCAGGCGTGCCTTGGTCTCGAGGTCCGCCTGGTGTGCGGCGCGGGCGGCGGTGGCACGAGCAGCTTGCACGGCGGCGAAGGTCTCCGCATCAGCTGCCTGCTGGAGCGCGTAGTCCTCGTCGAGGAGGGGGCGCTCGGCCTTGCGGCACGCGCGCTCGAGGTGGTCGACGCGCTTGGCGACGATGCGGAGGCGCTCCGCGAGCTCCTTTTTCTCCTTCTCGAGCTGCGCGACTTGCATCCCGATGAGGCCCTCCGTGTCGAGCGAGGCGATATTCTTGGGGCTCGTCAGCAGTGGAAGGGAAAACGAGAACGAAAGAACTAACCTCCCGGTCTCCCGCCTTGAGGATACCCTTCTCCACCAGGGCGGCCTTGTACCGCTCGGCGTCCTGCATTTTCACGTCCTCTTGGATCTTCTGGACCCGCGCAATCTCGCGTCTCCGCGCCTCCTCCTTCGCGCGCTTCGCCTCGTCCTCGCGCTCGCGCCGTCCCGCTTCCGCGCGTCTGGCCGCCTCCTCCTTCTCGCGCCGCGCCCCAAGCTCCGCGAGCAACTCGCGCCGCCGCGCAACAAGCGCGCGACGCAGCGCAAGCGCCTTGCGCTCCGTCTGGACCTGGGCCGCGAGGCCCGCAACATCGGGCGCGGGCGGCTCGGTGGGCGTTGCGAGCGACAAGGTCGCAAGCGCGCACCCCAGCCCGCGCGCCGCGCGCCCGACCTGCGTGCGCACCACCTCCGATGCGCTCGCCTGTACTGCGCCCGCGGAGTTCTCCGCGCGCGGGGGGCCCTCTAGGTCCGCGAACGCGTCGTCGATGAACGCGATGGAGCCCGCCGCGTGGTCGACGCGCACCGCGAGCTCGCCGCGGCGCGCGCAGGACATGATGTAGGATTCGATCTGCGGGGGCGAGAAGGGGCTCTTGCTGGGCTTCTCGGCGTCTGGCTGGGCGGGCCCGTCGGCCTCGGGCTCGGGCTCGACAAGCGGCGCGACGAGCTCGAGCACGAAGGCGATGCGAACCGATGCATACACCTGCGCAAGCTGCGCGAGGAGCCGGCTGAGCACCGCGCGTTGGAGGAGGGGGATGTACTCGGCGTACTCGCCGCCGCGCAGCTCGGACAGGATGGGCGCGACGGCACCACAGAGGGCGAGCGGGTCGAAGGACGCCTCGAGTGCGCTGTAGAGGCGCGCGATGGCGGGGGGCACGAGGGCGAGGACGCCGCGCGCGAGAGCGTCGGAGAGGAGGGACGCGCGTGTAGGGGGGCGCGGGAGGTTGAGGAGGGCCGTGAGGCGCGCAGAGTCGGCGGGGGCTTGGCCCACGGGGACAGCGAGCGCGCTGATAAGGACGTGGCCCGCAGCCGCCTCTGTATCGGCCTTGGCTGTGCCCGAGACTGCGTAAAGGCGGCCCCAGGCAGCGGCGTGGTACAGTGCGTTGCCGCTCATGAGGAAGATCTTCGTGAGCTGCTCGTAATACGTGGCCATCATCGCGGGGCGAGGGGCCTTCTTGGCCATCGTGAGCAAGTTATGCACATCCTCGACGGAGCGGAAGGCCTCCTGCCAGAGCTCGAGCTCGACGGACGTGGTGAGCTGAGCGAAGCGCGTGTCGAGGTGGTGCTGCAGCGTGTCGGGGTCCGCGAGGTTGATAGAGTGCGGCTGGTGCGAGTATTTTGCGACGTTGGAGAGGTGTAGCCGCAAGGTCTCGCAGAGGCGGCGGAACTCGACTTTGCGCTGGTGCTTGAGGCAGAATTTGAAGGCCTGCTGTGCGATGGTCTGCAGAGTATGTTAGCATCGACCAGGATATTCAGGGTGAGTATTCCGCGAGTTGCAGATGAGCACCGTGTATCCTCCGCTCATGCAAGTAGATATTTCCCCGCCGGACTTATCGGGAGCGGGCCAGCGGACTCGCGGCGCATGGAAAACAGAATGTAGAGGATAATACACACCTGATAGATAACCTCCAGACGGGCATTGTTTTTGAGGGTCTCGARGGACGTGCGGTARCTCTCCCAGAGMAACTTGAGCCACGGGGTGACGAGTGCACGGTCCGTCCGGTCCTTGGATTGGTCCCCGCTAACGGCGCCGAGCAAGATGCTCTCGGGCGTTTCGCTCGCCTCGAGGTCCTCGACGTCGACCGCGACCTTGACCGCAGCCTTTTCTTGGGCCTCGCGGACCTTCTGGTCCGCCAGCTGGACAAAGCGGGTGATGACGACCTCTATGCTCTGGACGCTGGTATTCTGTGCGATATTCTTGTACTGCATAAGTCCCTCCTTCGCGGTGCGCCCCTTGCGCATGTCGACGCAGAGCTCGACGAATCGGTGCATGATGGGCTCGAGGGATGCGAGCGGCGTTGAGCGGAATCGTTTTGAGGAGAACATTTCTGTGAGGGATTGGAGGGCAGCATGGGTCTGTCCGACGGAGACGAGGCCCTCGGCCTGCTTGAGCACCGTTTCGGGCTTGGAGAACGGAGCCATGGTGCGTGGACAGAAAATTTGCTTTGCACTTGTTGTGCTGCGGTGTGGGGTTAGGGTTACCCTTCTCCACTGAGAATGAGCACCGTAAAATCTCTTGCTCGTCTATCGCAACGCTTTCTTCGCAGACCGGACCCCCGCTTCTTCTCCTCCAGCGCGGCCGTCGCGTTTCCCCGGGGAAACAGTCGCAATCCCGTGCACACCGAAATTCTGCTTCGTTTGCCTCATGCTCACCGTCCCACAGCCCAGAAGCGACAAGCACAAGAACAAGCAGCCTGAGGCCGAGGAACCCGACGATGGCAAACAGTGGCCATTTGGACTTCGACTTCTGTTTGATCTCGCTCTGAGTCGTCCCCGAACCCCTTCTGACATTATGGATCGGCTGGTCAATGGAATGGGTGGCCCTCTGGATCCCATCGTCGAGAATTATGCGCGGGAGTTTTATGAGCGAAGGGCATTGCGAGACTTGGAAGATTATGAAAAGGAAAAGAATCGGGCGGGGACAAACGGCAAGAAGCGCAAATCCAAATCCAAATCCAAATCCAAGTCCAAGTCCAAACCTGAACCTGAACCTGAACCCAAATCCGATCGCGACGGACCGCCTCGCTTGTAGTTTCGTGAGTCCATTCGCTCCCCCGTTATATCTTCCATGGATTGATCTATAGCAGAATCCGCTCACTCATAGCCATTTGTACTCCCAGTGAATCAAAAACACTTCGCCTGCGCGGGCGAGGAGACTTGAGATCGCCAGGCTTAGGCCTAGGGTTGTCCTTGTATTCGAATTCATGTATCATGTACACGGTACTGCAGGTGGACCGTTCAATCTCACCCGGCTGGGACCTGCTGGGACGTTCTCAGCAGATATCAACATCATAGGTTCGCCGGAAGCTTGAGGTAACAGGAATTCGATGTTTTAACCCATCGCACTAGGCTGTCCAACGGGAAGTTGTCAATGACATTGGCCGTGACGCGGAGTGACAAAATCCACCAGTGTTTTCCGCCTTGTCTTCGCCCCATCTTGACTTTCGTGAGCGAGCGCTAATAGAACCCATTCAAATTGCGAGCGCGGGAGCACATCTTGTAGCACAGAGCGCGGGAGCACGCATATGATGCATTGATGCATGATGCACTGCCTCCGAGTCACTGCCTCCCTACTTCGCAACCGCCTGTCCTCGAGTCATCTTTAAAGGCATCTTGTCTTTCCCCACATCTTCACTCCCCAGGTGCAACCACTCAAACGCAAGAGCCTGCTCCAATGCTTCCTCAATTATCTGTGGAACTTTTGGAGGAGATCGCAAGTGAGGTTCGGCGCATCTCGA
>CVRE01175061.1:1527-26312 GCA_001179765.1 Crepidotus sp. BD-2015
CTCGACTGCCGACTCTCCGGCCTACTCTCAGAAAACCGGAACCCGCGGCGCCGGGGCTAAATATTTCCGCAGCTGCCTTGTGTATATGTTCCATTCATACCCTTTTGGCGTTCCCACTCTATTTGCCGAGCGCGCCGCCAACATATAACCCGTTATAAATGTCTAAACCCTCGGAATCCGACTTTCCTCGGACGTCCTGAATGCAGGGATCGTTTTCGTGTTATTGGAGGAATTCCGAGTCCCCGTGTATCAACAAATCCGTGAAGTCTCTTGTCGACAGCCTTCATGTCTTTCCAACCCAAGCTATCGCTCGCGAAAGGTAAACTTTTTTCAGCCACGAATCTCCGCATATTGATGCCTCCCCGGCGACTCAGTGGACGAAATCATGTGCGGCCCAGGCATGCCACACGAAATGGAGACCTGTCTCGTCGATGGTCGAGTTCAGCGTGTTTACAAGAATCTCTGGCCGTCCCTGCGGGATTTCTGGCTCGCTTGTGCCAGCAAAAACTCTGACAACACATATATTGTCTTTGGAGATGAGCGCTTAACTTACGGACAAGGCCCGATATCTCAGAACCATTATCTATGTCATGCTTACTTACCCAGTGTAGTCCACGACAGAGCCACCAGGACAGCGGACATATTCCGGAACGTATACGACGTCAAAAAAGGTTTCGGATACGCTTTGCCACTGCCATCGCTGACAAGTCCACCTCTGTAGGCGACCGGGTTGGAATCTGTTCTAGAAACTGCCCTGAATTTTTAATTGTGTTTTGGGCCTGTCGTAGAAATTATCTTCTCGTCCATGACACTCTTTTTCACTGATTTCTTTTTTTAAAGATTTGATGGGAGCAGTCTCTGTGCTCGCAAACGCGTACGTCTGCTCCGCCCCGTGTCTTATGCTGATTTCTCATTTGTTATGCAAGCTGGCTTCCTGTTAAACCTTTACACCATTGCCTTGTCAACACCCAGTGCAAACTTCTTCTTCTCGATTCTGAGCGAGCAGATCGCTTAGAACCGGACATCCTTGATCTCCGCAAACGCACCGGAGCTACAGGTGTTTTGGTCTTTGATTGTCCCGAAGGGAAAGCGGGCTGGAATGAGATGGATAACTTCAATTTCATCATGGATCGCTGGAAATTCGACCGCGCGTCCCACAAAAAGCAGATATCTTTAGAAGACCATCCAGGTAATGTCGATTATCCGCGCCCTCGAAATATCCTCACGCAGTGACAGCTATAGCTCCGGAGGACAATGCCACGATAATCTTCACTGTATGTTTTGCATACAAGTTGGCTTGAATATTGATTTAATTGTTTTTGCTCTCTTCTTTTCTAGTCAGGTACGCTAATCATAAGTAGCCGCGTCGAATCGTACTGGACAACACCTTCCAGGGACCACGGGTCTACCAAAAGGAGTTCTTTCGACCCATCGCCAGTTTCTCAGCAACGTAATAAATGTAAACTCCCATTTTTAATGGTCTCGATGACCCAGCAACTACTCGCCGGAACACACCGGAACATCGGGGTTGTCGAGACCGACTTCAAAAGTTCCAACCGGTCACCGAGTTCTAACCCATTTCAGGTCACAGCAGGCGCCACCAGATCCAGTTTACGCCGAGGAGACGGAATTCCTGCCGCAGGCCCACAAGGTCAGCGTGGGATCCTCGTTGGAGTGCCCTTGTATCACGTTACCGGTCTGTCACTTGTCTTTTTACATTTCGTCTGCATTTTTCATAGTGCGGATAGGTTCAACATCATTCTCAATGGTGTGTGCCGTCGCTTTCCATCCGAATTATTGCCTGAAAATTGTCAGATGGCAACCATGAATGGATTCAAGATAATTTTGATGCCCAGATGGGACCCAGAACATGGCAAGCTGTCGTGTTTCATCTTTGGTTTTTTATTCACCTGGAATTTCAGCTGCCAGGTTAATTCAGTTTGTATGGTTTCTGTATTTGACTGAGCTCAGTATCTTGCTGCCAGGCTAATCAAATCAGAAAACGTTGCAGTAAGATTACCTTCCCTTTCAATCGGTCCTAGTTGAATCATGTACAGGTTGCCGGCGGGTAAGTTATTGAACCTGAAAACGCGCGAAATTCTAAGAAGTCACAGCGTACCAGCTATGGTCGCTGATTTGGCCCGAAGTTCGCTTGTTGGATTTCCATTAGAGGGCTTGCTATTCGGTGGATCACCCTCACCCGATTCTTTAGCGAACAGGGCAAGGCAGGCCTTCCCGAACGCTACCATGTCGCAGGCTTACGGCCTGACTGAAACAAATTCCGTTGCTGTGGCGGTCGGTCGTCACCCAGAAAAAAAAAATCCAAATGACTTCTCTCTATTCAGATTGCCGGGGAAGACTATGTAGCTCGACCATCCAGCACGTACATCGTGCTCTCTCCTGCAACTGATTCTCTTTGACGCCTACTTGGTAGCGGCCGGCCGTGCCCTGTCAATGACATTATGATAATGCACGAAAACAAAATGGTGGGTCCGGGAAGCATCGGAGAAGTTTGGCTGTAAGCACCACTCCTCTCTTCGAATGCCTGATATTCGAATGTAAGCCAGGCGCGGGCCCAATGTAATGAAGGGTTATTGGGGCGATCCCGGTTAGTCTTGCTTTCTCACCGCCATTCGAGGTCCAATACTCCCAGATGCAACGGCCAAGGTTTTAACTCCTGACGGGTGGTTGAAAACTGGAGATCTTGGTCTTCTCGACACTGAGGGCTTCTTGTACATCAAAGACCGATGTAAGTGCCGACCAGCGCAAATGTTTTACCTGATTGCTGCTTTAGTGAAGGATCTGATTATCCGGGGCGGCGAGAATATCGTGAGAAAGGCTTGGGTTCGAACATCAGGCTGTCTAATCAATCTTCAGGATTCCGTTTCCGTCGAGAACGCGCTTTATTCTGACAGTCGGGTAATATGCAATCCGTCTGGTCAATGGCAATCTGAAGGAATATCTGTCCCGCAGGTAATGGAGGCAGCAGCCGTTGCTGTTCCCGATGAACGCCTTGGTACGTTGATGCTGTTTTTCGTATCCTTCTTTCAGTAACCTATATCTGCTTGAAGGCGAACTGGTAGCTGCTGTCGTCTTCGTTAATCCCGAATACCGCGGGCAGGTTACAGAAGAATCGCTCATAGCACTGGCGAAAACTAGGTTTGTGGCCTTCAACTCCTGCCGTTTATCTATAAAATTTCTCATGTTATCGACCAGGCTCCCCCGATTCTCCGTGCCAGTCATGGTGGAGTTGTTAGATCGTCCATTTAGTTCGTTGGTTCAACCAAAGCCGGCTGTCTAGAAATGTTCTCATATCGCAACAGAACTGACTCCCTCAGGGAAGGTTATGAAGGTCGAATTGAGAAAGATTGCGCGACGCAGCTGGGAAGAGAGGAAAGCCACTATAATGCAAGCCACCAAGCTTTAGACACGAATTCTTATTATCCGGATCCGAGACGATCGACTCTGCAGCCTGCTTTGCTTATCAAATTTGACTGTCCCTGGAGTAGAATTTAAACCGCAAGTACAGCACGATTAGAGGAGGGAGAATGATTCGCACGCCCTTCGCTGGGCCTCGCTATTTTACCGCGCCCGAACCGCGCCACTTGAGCGCGACGCGTCTCGGCGCGTTCGCCATTGTTGGACGTGATGGCGTCACATGTGCACAGGGCGTCACAGGACCCAAACCCGAACCTTGATGCAGTTGCACCCCCATTCTCACAAGTCACTGCTGTCTCGATGTCGGGGGCGTACAGGACAGACTACGAAAAACACCTGGGCCAATCAAGAGAACACCTGTCGGGAAACGCAGGCCAGTCGTTGTCGCCATCTTTTGTCCCGCCTGCGGGCTACTGGACATCACGCGAAAAAGATTGTTTTTTTCATGCCCTCGCCGTGCACTCACGCCTCCGGCCGGACCTCATCGCGGCTTCAATCAAATCAAAGAATGTCCTCGATGTATGTGCATACATCGATGTCCTCTATGCGGCTGCCGCTGCTCAGCCTCTCCACACGTCTGCACTTAGATCCTCGCTTGAGGGTGCCATGGAAGTCTCTGACTCATGGGTGCAATACGAGGAAGAACAGGCGACCGCGCTGACGAACTTGGAACCGGGGTGGGAGCGAGAAGCGGAGGACCATACACGTTCCATGATCTTGGCAGAGAGGTTCCAAGACCAGGACGCATACTGGGCCTGGAAGCAACAGCAAGAAGACCAGTGGGAACGGGAGGACACTTTCAAGCAGCTCACCAACCACCACCTCCAGGCCATGAATAAGTTGATTCGGAATGCAGGCGTTGTTTCTCATGAAACTGAGCCCCCCTCGGCACACTCGCCGACACCTACGTTTCACCACGGATTAATTGATCCTGTACTCCAAAACCCCCAATCCCAAGGACACACGATTCCAAATCAGGGTCCGTCACGTACTCCCGAGCCTCCTCCTAACCCCGAGACCCTCGCTCACGCCGCTCCCCTTTTCCCCATTCCGGATGATTATCAGCCTCCGTCCGACACTTTCCCCAGCGATCTCAGTCCGGATTCCCGTCGTCGTCTTGGGAAACGGCTTTACATGCGGAAAAAACGCGCACAGGCGGCAGGAATGGAGGCAGACATGACGGCTGCTGTCCTCACTCGCGGGCGGCCCAAAAAAAATAGAGTGCGCGTGCCCAAGCCTAGACCAAAGAAGTATAAAACACGCAAGTCCAAACTGTTAGACCAGGAACGAGGTGAAGAGGATGAATCGCACCACGACGGAAGCAGGGAGGCGTCACCCCTCTATTACATGCCGGGAGGTCCAACTAAACCGTACAAATTATTGTCTGCATTCCAAGACCAAGGGATAGACGCCAGCATGCTGACGGAGAGCGGCTTTGATATCTTTAACTTATCCGGGATCGGCAAGCTCACGAGGTGCGAACTAGCTTGAAACCGAGAGCTGGAACTGAAGATTATGAGATCAGATTATTTCACGGTGCCTACACCGACCCTGACGAAAAAGCCAGCACATCTTCCATCTCGTCTGATACTCTCAAACTACTGCGAGACATTCTCCTGGATTTCACTTCAACTGTTGCACACCGCGCAATATCAATGAGAGAACAAGAGATCATTTTGAAACGTAAAACCAAGATTTGGCATCTGGAAAATGAAGACGAGGTACTGCCCGTAGCTGGCGCAGAGAAGAGAATCACTAACATCTGTTAGATCACACCAGGAAATGTGTTAGACGCTCTTCGGCTACACGGATTAAATAGTCAAAGCCTCTTGTCAGACTTGGTTGAAGATAGTCCCGCGGAATCATATGACGAGCCGGATGCCAATGATGACTACAGCGGCGAAGGTCTCGAGCAGCAGTTTGTGGAAAATGTACCCATATTCCCCCCACGTCTTTCAACACACCGCAAGCTCGTCCCACCTTTCGTCGTTCCACCACGGAGACCGCAGGACACCTCTCTCTTGTCAACCGAAGTAGACACCGATGAATTGCTTTCCGAGCTAGACGACGAAGCAAAGCTTGACGAACTGGATCGTCAACGAGAGAACGCATACGAGAAACAACTGTGGAAGGCCTACAAGGGCGAATAGACAGGACGCGTTGGGAGACAATATTATTACTACGCATGTGCCTACGCATTAGTCTATGTAGGACGCAATCATCGATTACACGGCAATGTATCCACGATTGGAGGAACGCCGAGGGCGAACAGTGGAGCATAGATGGGAAAGGACGTCTCTCAACATATACGGAACCTCCATCCAGAAATCACGATGGGGAAGCAGGTCAAGCCCGCTTGCGCCATATTCGCTGTAATTGTGGTAGGCGCCCACGCCGAGATACATAACGAAGGCCACGACGACAAGCCTGCCAAAATTAGGAAGACTGCGCGATTCAGATTGAGGCCGTTGAACTCACAATAAAAACCAGCCCACAGACGACAACGATCCGGATTCAGATTTGTCATTTCCGTCGTTTTCATGATCTCCGTCGTCAGCTTTGAAGCCGCATCCGTGAGGGGTGGACCACTCTAACCTAAGCTGAGCTCCGTCATACTGAAGAACGGTGAATAACGTCGTATGAGCAGAGTGGACGCTCGACGAACTGATGTAAATGTCGGAGGTGACGGGTCCGGGGTATCACAGAGAAACGTAATGTTAACAGACTGTGGTGTATCGGTAGCGTCGATAGGATGGGGGTATGAGCCACCATGAAACACGACGGATACACCCTTTGGGGCTACAGTGCTAATATCTTGAGTCTACGAACAGCGAACAAGAGACCGACACGCACATGAGAGCGCGCTATATGATGGGTCGAGTGTGGCAGTTTGCGCTATTGGGATGACAGAAACGATGCGTTTCTGGTCGTCCTTGTAGTTGATCTTGGTGAGGCATACTCGTGTCCCAGCGGGACACTTAGAAAGAAAACGTCAGCGGCCGACGCATATTGAAACCGGGGCAGGTCGACCACGTACTTGATCAGTTTCTGAAACTCCCTCCTCGGGTTTGAGAGAGTCGGAGCACAAGGATAGCCTCACAGAATCCACTTCGCGTGTTGGAGGCGTGGTCCGTTCTCGTGTAATAACTTGTTCGCCGTCCAACGGCGAAAGATCATAACTGAAAGGACCCAATTGAAAACGACAATTGAAATCAGAGGCCAGGGCGGCAGTTGACCAGGACAGCAGAAGTAGGAAGAGTGGCAGGTCCATGTTTCGCACTGGTCGCAGGATCATATTGAACGCGCCGCAAGCACTCGTAGCTTGATTGAGAAGAGTTAGAAGGCAAAGGAGCGACGATATGGGTTAAACACACCAGAAACGCGGGAGTGCAACGTAAGGAACGCAAGTTGTCCAGCCAAACAACAACAAAACGGTCCTGCTCATTTCATTTCTACAGATACTTCTACGTCGCGTGTGTGCGACTAGTACTATAGTGTATACATCTTTCCATCTTCTACGACCCAAATCTAGCGAGCCTTCTTCTCCGGAGCTCGTCGACGCTCACGTCTGCGGAAACAGGAATATCTTGAGACTCCGCGACGGGGTCCGGGACATAAGAGGTGCGTGGAAGTCGTACAGAGTCGTAGGAGTTTGTTTGTTCAGGCAGTTGCCGTCTTTCTGGAAGCTGCTCTAGCGAAGCCTTCAGGGCCGCCTCTGTCAAAGGTCAGCAGGGGGAAAATGCAAACGATACAATGCGCTTACGCAATTCGGCATCGTCATCGTCGTACACTCTGTCTTGGGACTGCACAAGGTCTTCTTCCATACCAGCTTCAGGGGGAGCCCCAGACTTTGTATCAGTTGGCCTTTCATGTCCTTCGATGCGCGCAGCGGCCTCGCTTTCCTCTATTGCACGCCTGATCATCTCCTCTTCCGTGTCGCGTGCCCGGAAACCTTCCATTCCCTCGCTGGCCCACAGCTCTCTCTGCGCATGTTCTTGTTCGGCCTTCATTCTTTCCAAAAGCAAGCGGTTACGCTCCATGGTCGCGGCGACGGGATCAAGACTGGAATCTGACTCTGCAGGAGTTGCAAAACGAGAGCTCGACGAAGACGATTCGGTTTCTGACGGGGGAAGAGGAACACTTCGATGAGCTATAGGAGGAGGTTGTTTCGGAGATCGATCGCCCATCAACGACGCCTGCAGGGCCGCTTGGAGCTCATAGTCTTCGTCCTCCATCCCTGCGAAGACTTCAGGCCGATCGCCTGCAGAGTTATGGGACATGAACGACTGAAGATTGGGCCTGTTGGCTGAATGAGGTTCTGGAAGGGTGCTCGCCAGATCATCGGCCTCGGTGTGGGGTAATGCGGGTGGTGTTGATGGATCAGCTTGCGTTACTGCGAAAACAGAGTACCCTAATAATGAAAATGTATTAGAAGATGGGCAGCAAAATTTTAAACAATTACCATCCGCCTCAGCTTGCTGCAACACCATGCCTAATGAAGTCAGAAAGTGGAGGATGATCTAGCATTGCCGCGTACTAACCTAGGTAGAGTTTCGAAATCCATTCGGGCTTGGAGAACGAGTTGAGATTGAACCAATGAGGCCCGAAGCGACGCAACGCTAGCGATTATGTCAGGAAAGCGTCTAAAAACGCGCTGCTGAAGGAACGCACTGAACCAATGCTGCTCGTAGTTGAGTATGAATGCAAGCTGGTTCTCAGGATGATCATGAAAAGGGCGCATCTCCTCTGCACGCCACCGAGAAAGACTGGATCGTGCATATATCAGCACAATGAGCAAGGCGAACGGGGTGTAAATGACTTGAGGCCCCAAACTTTCAATGCGTTGTCGAGTACCTGAACAGAGAAAAAACCCTGGAAGGATTTGAGCCTGAATGATTGCGAGGATTGGAAAAGGTGTACCGAGTCATCCATGTTGCCACTTCGTGTTCCGGAATTCTCATCATCATAGCTCTCTTCGAGAACATCCAGACTGCGCGCTATTTCTGATAGATCTGGGGCAGTAAACTAAGCCAGACGAGGTTAGGAAAGTACTTGAGGTTGAGTGCGCGACTCGCATAGTTTCCTTCTATGTGGTGATGTGAGCTTTGAGTGAGACAAAGAAACGAAAAACGGACGCAATAGCGAGTTCAACGCATGCTGCGCGCAGAGCATTGAGCTGCATGCAATTGTTGATGGTAGCGAAAGTTGAGGGTTATATATTAATGAACGCTCACCCTTCCTCCTGGCGTTCATGATAAATGGGTAGGTTTTCCAGTCCAGCCATCGGATCGACGTGGAACAAACCGAGGTACAAGGTTGATGCTGCGTCTGGCCGTGAGAGACTAACGCAGAATGAGGGAGACTGTGGCGACCACAGAGAGGTTGCGAAGACGCGTCACCGCACGCGTGCCAAAATCAATCAATTGTCCTTTCGGATCGGAGAAATTATTCCCACGGTTCATCTGCCACCCACCGCAGAACTCGCGGGAGAGTATCCAATATTACATGGTAGCAGTACAGAAAGCACAAGGTACATAAATTACAGCTATGCCTCTTCACCCTCGTGTTCACGCGTAGTGTGTCTGGCAAATCTGAGGTACCTTGAGAACCGTTGGAGACGACTGCTCCTGTTGTTGATGCGATCCCCCGATCCGCCCCCGGAGATCATGTTTTCCAACGCAATGAAATCTAAGGCACTATTAGTCTCGCGTCTCCATTCATTTCAAGTAAAAATTACCCTGTCGACAGATCGGGCAGGCACTGGAAAGTTCAAGAAGCCATGGGTCAACACAATTTCGATGAAAGCAGTGGGATCCACCACAGGGCAAGACGCGAAGGTCGTCGCCCAATTCAAAGTCAACGATGCAGATGGGACAAGTCTCTCTCCCAATGCCCGATGGAATAACGTCGTCGCTATGTGGTGGGTGGCCGAGCGTAGACAGCGCCCCCATCTCATGTACCTCTCCATTATCAACCCCCGGAGACGGTGTTGTGGGTGCGTGACGGGTGCTTTCGAGGGAGGTGGGGAAAAAAGAGCCGTCCAAGTCGGGAGGTGCAGCCGGTCCTGGAGTCGATGGCTCATTTTCCGTTTTCACGTCCGGGATGCTTACTCCGCTGCCAGGATTCGTTTGAGCGTCCTTTATAAGACCATCCGGGTCCGGCGGGCTCCCAAATTTGACAATGGGAAACGTATCGAGAATTGCTCGCGTCAACCCTAGGTCAAAATCGTATCAACGAGCCTGTGAAATGGAAGGAGACTGTCGACCTCTGGCTCTGCTCTGATCGGGTCCGTCACCGCTTCGAGCTCCAGGGCCGTATCGTTCTGGATGACGAACTGCTCTGATGGCCTGAGCAGACGCAAAAGTCAGGTAATTCCCAAACCGAAGGAGGCTGAGCTGACGCCAGACACTGTGAAAGGTGAGGACCCGCATGACTAGAGTCCCTCAGACGCACCTATGATGATGCAAAACAGAAAGGACACCATTCCTGTCACTGCGTACAGCACGATCCTAGGATACCAATTACTGCCGAGCGCACAAGCCAAGTCGCGTCGGAGCGTACATCGCAACAGCTGTATTCGGCGACTGGGTTCCACCACCAGTTGTGTCCAAGGTGGTTGCATTGAGGACGAGCATGATGGTTCGGGATCAAGCCACCTCACCGCCACTGATAGACAGCTCAGCCCCGTTTCCAACCCGTTTCAAATCATTTGTCATCTCATGACATCCGAGTCTCACACTTGCTCAGCACCACCTCGAGCTCACCTCCCCGCCATGCTGTATACCGGAAATCCCACTAGCCCAATCCTCGACTGACCCGCAGGATTGCCCTGCTTCATGAGCGGTTCGGATAGGGACAAGTGGCTCTGGGCAGGATTGTGGTCTCCCTCGGACAAGTACTCAAGTCGAAGGGAACTCTTACTGAGCCTTTGCTTTTGCACGGGCGTCATCGGTTTTTTTGAGGACAATCGATTATATGTAGTGGTATGCTTGGCCTTTCCCTCGTTGTTTCATACATTGATTTTTCTAGGATCGTAAAAAAGGAGCTGATCAATTATCCAGGACTGCAGGGCGCTCCAGCGCAACCAGAAGCAGTTCCGTCATCTCACCCCACATATTCGACGCGGCGGTTATTGCAGTATTTGACGAGAAGGAACCCACTGAAGTTCCTCGCGCATATGTTGTCACCGACAAGACGGTCGTCAGTGCCAGGGCGATTCTATTCAGGAATTTGTGAAAGGCCGTCTTGCCAGTCATAAGAAGCTGCGTGGAGGGGTCCAATATCTGGGTGTATTCCCCAAGAGCCTGGCAGGTAAGATCTTGTGCGAAGATCATATGAGAGCACAGCGGAACACGGAAAAGGCAACTACTTATGGGAACTTATGTACTTTATCCGTATACCTCTGCGAAATCTTTGTACACATCTCTACAACAACGGCGGTGACGTCCCATGGTTGAGATGGAGATGGAGACAAGGATGAATCAGCTTCGAGATGAATTGCCATCCACCAACAACGTTCCTCGAAAGATGGACAGATTGATTCCCTGAACGAATGGCATTGACACGAAAACATTCCAGAATGACACTAGTACTCTACAGCAGCTGACCAGACGGGGAGCTCCCAAACCCAGTCTGGCGGTCGTATACAAGCGATCCGCGGACGAAAGTTTGTTCGACCCGACCCCGGAGAGTCAGACCCTCGTAAGGCGACAGTTTATTCTTGAATTCGAGCAAGTCCTTCGTCACCTGTAAGGAGGAAAATCAACACTTGACTGTTCACCGTGCTGGAAACTCACCGTAAACTCCGCAGTAGGGTCCCAGATTACAAAGTCGCCATCCAACCCAACCTTCAGCTGCCCCTTCACTTCACCGAGGCCGGCGTGCTCTGCGGTCTTCTTGCTGGTCCATTCAAGGATCTGAGCGAGGGTCACTCCTCTCTTGGAGCCTTCCGTCCATAACGCGCTGAGCCCTAAGCCCAGAGTACTTATTCCGCCCCTATATCGAGGCCGTGAGCCAAGGTGGGAATATAGATATGAACTCCAGCACACCAGGCACCCATGATATCGCCTTCGTCAATCTTTTTCAGTTCGCTGACGCAAGGACTGTGGTCAGACACGACACAATCAATAGAGCCGTCAAGTAATGCTTCCCATAGCCTGACGCACGAAATTAGCTTTGCCATATTCGAGAAATAAAGTCGGCCATATGGCGGTCGAGATTGCTCTCAGGGCCTCTCAACCCAGCACTTACAACTCGCGGTTAACGTTTTCCCTAATAGGCGGGCAGCACTTGAATTCGGGACGGCCAGATGGGATATCATCTGCAGAAAGACAGAGATAATGGAAGCAAGTTTCGACAGTAAGATTGAGCCCGGAAGATTTCGCGGCGCGGATCAGAGGCAGGGCGGAAGCCGCAGAGAGATGTACGATGTGGCATCGCAGCGACGGGTATAACCGCTGAAGCTTGTTTATCAAAGAGATGGCATCTGTCTCGAGCTTTTCCGGGCGAGAGCGTAGAAAAGTTGAATACATTGTAGATGGCGGGGCTGGCTCAGGTGGATCTGCCGGCGAGCCGTCGAATTCTGCGTGGAACAGGAGAACAGTTTGGGAGTGCTTCGCATCGAGTTAGATGGCCGTCGATCAACAAGGGGGGTCAACAATGCTGACCTGTAGGATTTCCATTGCGGTCTGTGCATCAGCCTCTGACACGCACGGGAATTCCTGTTGATATAAGCCGGTCAGTTCTGTATCATTTCATCAACCATCGACTTTGCCTCTACGCCACTGTCGATAAGGAAACATTTGAACCCTGTAAACGTCTCAATTTCTTTCTCTCTCTTGACACTTGCGCAACGAACGTACCCTTGACACCAGCATCGACAAGTGGCTTGAGGTGCGCCTGAGGAACCGCATGAGCACGAACTGATCCGACAATCAGCAAACGGACTGGCTTGATTACCGGGAATAACCCCGCCCCAAAATGCGACGTCAGTGAAACATTGGCCGCTTGCCGCTGCGCGCTTGAGGGCGAGATTGGCGGCCGTGCACGTGGGCGGAATCGAGTTGAGCGGCATGTCGACTACACAAGTGACGCCTCCTGCCGCCGCTGGGACGTGGAATGAGTGCTCGATGGGGCGCGTCGAAATATTGACTGCATACCTGCTCTTGTCCCTGTCCAGAACCCCTCCCACGACGTTCGCCCTGGTTCGTTGAGATGAACGTGGGCACTGGGGTCGAATTGATCGTCATTGATTTCGACCGGCCTAGCCGTACGCACTCTACAAGCCCGGGAATGACGATGTTATCTTGCGCGTCTACCCAATTGCCGTGATCTGAGGTGGGGTCTCGCTTCCGCCAACCATCTTGAACGTAAGTTATTTTTCCAGATGGGCCAATCGTGAGCGTGGCGGGCCGTGGTTCAGGACTGTCCGGGAGGAGAACCTTACGGCCGGTCACGGTTGTCGCAGGCATGGAAGAAGACAGTTGGAGAGATGAACTCGACGACGTGGGGAAAGATGGACTTTTTCCACCAAGACAACTATCAAGAGAGGCCCTCGAGAGACAGCTCGAAGACAAGTGGCTCGATGTCCGCGAAGGAGGGTTACCGAGCGTGCGATTGCCTGCGTCAAAATGCTGTTCGGGATCGCTGATGCAGGCTGAGAGTGATGGAGGATCTGAAACGCATATGATTTTACATAAAGTACGGGTCGCGTATAAATCTACTGCCCCACTCAGCCGTACGTTCCTCACTGGGACCACCGCAGTATAACGACTTCACTTTATCTCGTCGATGTCTGCCCAGCACAATTCACTCGCCAGCCCCCGCCGTTTGCCATCTGTACCCCGCGCGCGTCCCATGTCGCGCCCACTTCCACCTATTCCGCGCCCGCTGTCGTGCAAGACCTGCAAGACCTGCATCACTTCTTGCTCAGCGACATTCCCTGCTTCTGCCGTGCGCCCAGCCTTCATGCTCTGACACGCCCAGTCTGACCGTGGATCCACAGATACCGTCGGAATCCCGCAGCTTTCGAGGCTTCTCGGGAAAGGCGTCCCTGTTTACCGAAACGTGCGTAACATGGCCTCCCGGTCCCGTGTATCTGACTGAGGATCGTCACAGATACAATGTGAATTTGTCGCGTCCGACGGTCCAGCTCATGGCAACCGGCGCACATACGATGCAGGTGAGAGCCCATTCTTCCTAGTAGCGTGAGAGCCGATGCTGACATTCTGGCTAGGAGGTTACATGCTCCAATTGCACGGCATACCTGGGATATAAAATCGTGAAAGCTTTCGAGAAAACAGAACGGTGGAAAGAAGATTCATTTCTCCTGGAACTGGCCGAGCTGGACAACCCCTGCATGAGACAGCTGGATTCATCGGACTCGGAGGACAGCAGTTAGCACGTCTCTTTCTTTCTTTTTCGAGTTCTTCTGCGCACTGTAAAATATCAGCAACTGTATACTAGTCACCTTAAAATTATCAAACGTGTCCATCTCCCTCAGGCTTGAGAGAGCTTGAGACTTGGTTGTGTCGTCAGAGAGGAGCTCATGGCAGCGAAACAGGATTGGACAACCGTGGCAGTGCAGGTGGCTTGAAGCGGAATTACTTCGTCTGGCATGAATTGGCTTGCAGCATGTCCTCGCCTGCCACACCAGTCCCGTTAGAGTCGTTGCTCTCACCAGGTCCTGAGCCGGAACACCAGTCATTTCGAATACCCGCCCGCGACTCCGTGGCCACCGTTTCGGACTTTAACGATGTCGCGCTTGATGACGAATCCCGCTTCTCACCTATTGCATTAACTTCCGGAATGGATTCGACCGACTCGGAGGCTACACCAAACAGAACAGGAAGCACATCCGACTCTTCGATCACTCCCACCGTCGTGGATCCAGCGTCCATGGTACGTTTGTGTCAGCTCTTGTTTTAACTTGGGAACGAGCACGAGGTATCACATCCAGCCTTCACACAAGAAATCTTCTTCGACATCCACCATCCGATCCGTCAATAACCTGCCCTTCATCCTTGCACGGATAGAGACACAAAAGCCGAACCCGGACACTCGAACGAACCGGACAAGTACCGACGGGCAACATAAGCTTCAAGAGGAATTTGCTCGGAAGCAGAAAGACAAGGAGATTGAGGAAGATGATAACGCTGCTAACGCCGCAATTGACTGGGGTGCGTCCGTTTTTGGTCGACGTTCGTCGGCCCTCTGAACATGAACAGATTTCTGGGGCGCTGTTATCTCTGGTGTGCTTGTCTGGCATGCTGATCATTGTTTCTGGTCTGATTTGTGTTCAGACTATCAGCAGTTCGCGTCGGACCAACCCGAGGCATTGGCACGGGCAATTGCAAAAGGTATTCCTGGCACTCTCCGAGGTTTGTACGCATTTTTAGATATACATACTGGCCGTGCTGGCTCACGGTTGGTTTCCTTCTTAGGGATGATGTGGCAATTAATGTACACCCCGCTCCCTCAAACGCCATCCATGTTTCTTTCTCATCATAATCTCATAGGGCAGCATCCAAGGATCCGGAGCTCGAAAGCACTTACCTGAAATTGCTCAAGGAAAGTAGTCCACACGAGAAGGCCATTACAAGAGATCTCGGAAGGTGAGGCGCAATGGATATAATGGTGATGGAAACTAAGGATCACCAGGACATTTCCCCATCATGAATTCTTCACGGATGGACAGGGCATTGGACAGGAGAATCTCTTCAACGTCTTGAAAGCGTATTCAATTCACGATCCAGCCGTGGGTTATTGCCAGGGTCTTCCTTTCGTTGTTGCAATTCTTTTGCTGAATGTAGGTCCTGTTCTGGACGTCCTGGGCATCTCGACTAAAGATTAACTATAGATGCCCGACGAGGAAGCTTTCAGCTTGCTTGTGAGGCTGATGCAAGTTTACGACTTGCGGGGCCATTTTCTCCCGGAGATGCCCAAACTGCAGCTGCGACTAGTGAGCTTCATTCCTATCATTTTCTCGAGTGGTAATGCTAATCTTACTCAGTTTCAGGTAGAATCCGTCACTTTCATTTGGAACAGCTCGATATCTTCCGCCATAGTTTGATCGCTTAATCGAGGAATTACTTCCTGTGCTGCATGTACATTTCCTGCGTGAGGGAGTCAAATCGAGCATGTTCTGCTCGCAGTGGTTTCTGACAATGTTCAGTTATCGGTGAGTGCTCGACCAACCATCAAATACAGCTATGTAACGATTTTACCAGGTTTCCGCTCGACATTGTCTTCCGAATATATGATAATTGCCTCGCCAGCGGGATCGAAGCTATTTTCGGGTTCAGCGTTATGCTCCTTTTGAAGAACGAAGACCTCTTACTATCCCTGAAATTCGACCAGATCCTGGCGTTTTTAAATAACCAGTTATTCGATCGGTACACGGTGAGTGCTAGGTACAATGTCCTTCTTCATCTTCTAGATCGTAATTTAGGTCAAGCTGCCGAACAAGCTGCCCGAAGGAGACGAAGATGAGGACAACAAGCCGCAGTACCGCGTCGACGAGTTTGTTCAGGATGCGGTCTCACTACGTATAACGCCTTTCATGTTGGATGCGTACCGACATGAATATGAAGATCTGTTGGTGTGTGTGTGCCTTGACTGAATGGTCCATCACTTCACCCCGACTCCAGCGCGAGACGAACAAACACGCTTTAGAGGTTGACGAGCTTCGAAACAGCAATCGAATCCTGTCGGCATCCGTGAAAAACATGGAGACCAGCTTGGCCCAACTCAACGCCGAGCATGTCCAGGTGCTGGTGCGTCCAACCTATTTGAATCCACGTAGCCACAGAACCTTGACTTTGACAGAATGAGCTGGTAAAGTCGCGACTCAGGAATGAAGAATTAGAAGAGGAGCTTGTTCGATATAAGTTGCTGTGTGTGTCCAGCTACACTCAAATTAACCTTCTTACCGGTGTCGCAGATACGCGGAGGCGATGCACGAAAACCAAGACGCGCAGTCTTCCCAAAGGATTTCGTTTGGGGGGCTGCTCAACTTCCGGAAAAACGGCTGAGCGCTAATGCCCAGAGGGGACGATTTTTACGCACATATACCCACTACAGTAGCTGTATTTTTAGATGCACAGGATTTGCGATCTCCCAATTTGGGACCGTGCGACTCCCAATGCAGCCTTGGCGTCTACGCTGTTCATTGGCAAGAAAGCTCGGTGCTCGTGCTGGTACTGGCAATACTCGCAACTTGAGCCAGGTCACACAACACACGCGGCGCAATCCCTGGGTCGTTTATCCTGCCGTTCTACTCGTCACCTCTGGGACGGCATGGTTCGCATACAAACCGGTTCGACATTCCGTGCTTGCGGGTCTGCTAGTTTCTCTTTATACACTCCCTGGCATCTAACACGTACCTCTATGTAGGAGTGCGGTGCTTCAGAGTGGTGGCCGCTGCTACCATGTCGTTGGTAGAATATAAAATCGTCGAATACAAAACCGCATCCAAAGCATACGCGTCGGAAGAAGATCGACTGCGGTGCGAGTCTCCGCACAGTTTGCGTACATATTATCTTAACGAAGGACTCTGTCTGGTCAGAGCCGTGTCCGAGTGCCACACTCGCTCGGCACATCATGTTCTCAAGGCTCTACTGGCCAACGGAGGCATTTTCATCAAGGTGCGCCGCCGCATGCGCCGCTCTCCTCATAGAGTGTAACGAGATGGGAACCGGAAGCTGGGACAACACATGGCCTCCCTGATGGTTCTTCCAAGAGAATGGACATCCACAATGCGGCCGCTCCAGGTAGAACACACGGTCGATGCCTTGGTCTGCCCATAACACGGCCTGTATAGGACAAATGCGACCCCACCCCGTATGCAGACGTCGAGGCTCTGTTTCGTTCTGATATGGGCGCCTCAGCCTCAGATTTGTTTGGTGAGAATCCTACTCAGTTCTCTGTCATCGTCTCACACGCACCCGCAGACGAGTTCGACCCTGTGCCTATTGGGGTAGCCTCATTGGCACAAGTTCACCGCGGACGAGATCGGAAAACTAGAAAGCCAGTAGCTGTTAAAGTGTGTCAAATTACGCCTTCGATGCATCTTAAAACGCATCTACCGTCTAGATCCAGCACCCTCATCTCGCGGAGTTCTGCCAAATTGACATGGCTGTAGTTGAGTCGTCGCTTGGCGAGTCATCCATCCGGCATGTACGAGGGACCAAGAACCTGATTCCTCACAGGCTGGATCAAGTATTGGTTCCCGGAATTTGAGTTCACCTGGCTTGCAGAAGAGATGAGAACCAATCTACCACTCGGTATGCGATTATTTCGTCAGGTCTTACCCTTAGCTAACCAAGCAATACCCACAGAAATGAATTTCATCAATGAAGCTGCCAACTCTGAAAAAACCAGAAAGGACTTCGAGGATCTGCGGACAACGTTATACATTCCTGAAGTCCTTTCTGCCACTAAACGAGTTCTGGTTATGGAATATATAGAAGGTGGTACCCTCGACTTGATCAACCTCCTTCGGCTGATCATTCTCGCTCGACAAATCGAAGGCGGCCGCGTTGACGACTTGGCGTATCTTGCTTCAGCGAATATAAACCGCAACCAAGTTGCTTTAGAAATCGCAGCCATATTTAACCAAATGGTTCTTCTAAATGGCTGGTTCCATGCTGTACGTGCTTTCGAGTGATCTACTGATTTCCCTGATAATTACATCGACTACACAAGGATCCACATCCCGGTGCAAAAATACTCCAGCCTTTTCGGCACCACAAGAAGGCTAACACTTCCATGACAGGAAACCTCCTAATCCGTTCCTCACCGTGTACCTCCAAGTCGCCGTACAACTTTGAGATCGTCCTTTTAGATCACGGCCAGTACTTTGACCTAGACCCCGACCTCAGAGTAAATTACGGAAAACTATGGCTCTCGCTCATCGCACCTGCGTCTCCGTCGATTGTCGCAGATCGTCGGAAATATGCCGAGCTTGTAGGCAACATTGGTCCGGATCTGGTCGGTTTGACATTGATAATAGTCTGTCCCGCTGATTGAGCCCCTCAGTACCCAGTGTTTGAAGCCGCGCTCACTGGCCGTGCTGCCTTAGAAGGTTCATGGGATGGACCTAAACATACAGAACGATTTACACGTGGATCAGGCCTGATTGACATGACTCCCCAGTCAGAGCAGGAAAAAGAAGCCATTCGGGACGCCGTCACTCAAGACGGCGTGTTCTTAGACGTACTAAACGTCCTGCGGCGTGTCCCCAGGAGAATTCTTATGATCCTGAAATTGTAAGCCTTACGATCAACTTTACTGTCCTGGGCTGATCAACCACAGAAACGATCTGACACGGAGCCTCGACCATGCGCTGAGGACGACCCATTCTAATGCAAATCAATTCCGATCATTGATTCTGTGGCTCACGGCTCCTGCAGATACGGATATTTCTGATATCAGCCAAGTATTGCACGACGGCCGTGTGGCAAGATGACAGAAAGCGTCTGATCGACCAGATGCAGAATCGGGGTTTCCTATCGATGGGCATCCTACTTCAATATGTCCAGTGCTGGTGGTACGCTTCCCTCCCTTTCGGCGTGTCTTTCGTCCTAAGGGTAGAGCAGGAAATTCCAGAAGACTTATTGTAAGATGGCGATCCTTGAACATGTATTGGATCTGCAAGCCTTTGCCGTGAAAAGTAAGGCATGGGTGCGAGGCTTATCCAGAAAAGGTTTAAACGGGGCATACGAAGCAGCCGCAGGTCTTGCATAGTACGAGTAACGCAATTATGATACACAAAGAGTACAATCATCTTCACTTCACTTGTTTTGCGAGTTCGTCCAGCTTTGGCGCAACTCTTTGCAGCTCTGCCCACTGTTGTGGAACACCGAGCTATGAGAGGTGGAGCTATTAGGCAAGATTTTTAATTACCTGGTCCAAACTCAGAGAAATCCCTTTTTTGCCTGGTTTCTGTTCTCCACTAGCCTACAAGTGGGGAGAGGTTACCAAAGATCTAACAGGACAGCGTGTGAATTAACCTTGTCCGAATAGTACTCCCGAATATCTATCAGTCTGTTGTTTTTGAAGCTTCTTACAGTTGCGCGTTTGTTTTTCCCCAAGTCAATGTATTTTTCTCCCTCCGCTGTACTTTGGACGACAACCGCGACACCGTCGTCCGTGTCCTGCGTGGAGTCAGATCATGATGGAGCACAAGATTTGGTGGAAACGCGCGGGCGCGTATTGTACCTCAGTTTTGACACTGGGTTTAGACGACTTCGTGGTCTTCAGTGGAGCTTCGTTCCCGGAGTCGTCCTGCTCGACGTCCGAACCTTCGGTTTTCAGTTTCTGTAGGATGGTAGGATGAGGTTGAAGATGAATTTTAGCGGCGGTGGGCGACGGCGTGCCATGCCTTTGACTTTGACTGTTGCTTAGGATCGTCCTCCTCAGTGCTTAACGATTTGCGTTTCGCCATGGTGTCGAGACGCGTTTTGGGCGCGTTGACTTATGAGTGGTTGTTGTGAGTGTCAAATAATGGTTGAGGTCAAGTGGCAGGACGGTACACTTTTTGGTCACAAAATTGCAGTCTTGAACAAAAGCCTTCAACTGTAAACAAATGAGAACTCCGTAAACTGTGGAACCCTCTATCACACCGATAGCGGAAGGCCTCGATCGAGATTCGAGTCTCACTCAGCCGCGTCAGCGCGTCCACTGCAGGTCACAGTCAGTCACGCTTACACCAACTTTCTCAACCGCCTCGACGGAGTCAACCCATCTTTGGTTTCGACTCCTCGACGTTGTCGCGAGGGAATGAAGATCCTTCATAAATCAAAGAGAGCGGTTGCTCCGGTGCGCGGCCACCTATGTTCTTGTTACTGTTTTCGCTTATTCAAGTACACCAGCCCTCTCAGGTTGCAGAGCTCATAGCAAAGCTCCTTAACACACCAAACGATGACCTCTCCCAGGTCCTCTCCGAGATCGAATCCTGGAAATGGCCCCGTTCGGACCTAAATGCGTGGATCAAGGTCCTAAACAAGTTCGACGCCATTTTGGAAGAGGTAATTCGCGACTACGAGGTGGACAAACTTCAAGTGAACGTTTTCACGCCTGCCACCAAAGCAACACTATGCGAAATCCTCAGATTTGAGCGATTACTGTTGGAAAACTCTACCAACAGGAAGATGTTCCATTCGTACGATGTCAGTCTCTGTATCAACCAGTCGGCTTGTGACTAAACGTCGGCTCATTCAGCGGCTAAACAGCCTTTTGTTTACCCCAGACCTCGATGTCCTGATTCTAGCATTGAACCTGCTGCTCCGTCCATCGCAGCAATACTCGGCCCAGCCATCCGTTTCGCATGCCCTCAACATTTCGACTCCTCGATTGCAATCCCTTGCAAAGCGTTGGCCTCATTTGCGCGAGTTTGGTGTCAGTCTTGTGGACTTGTCCAGCCACCAGGGTAGTGCAGTCGTCGACGCCCTACCATCGGAAGCCCGCGAAGTGCATTTCAGCTTCTACAGAACGGACGAGAGAGGGCGAAATGATCAAGATAATAAGATGGACACTGATGTCGAACCGCCTCAGAACACGCCTCGCAAGGCGCCTGCGAACTCTGCCTCCAGCGCGGTCAGCATTCACATCGACACGGTTGCTCTGCAATCCAATTCCGACGTCGCCATCCTGGCCGATATCATCGACAAATACTCGGTCCCAGAAACCGAGAAGTTTGAACTCATGTGCCGCACACGTGCCGCCACCGTTCTGAAATCTGGCAATGAAGCAGAGAGAGAGAAGCTAGTCGTCGTTCGTTTGCTTGCGATCGCCATTTTCGGCCACACCCATCCTGAAACGCAAGCGACGTCGTCGCTCTTCCTCTACGAACCTGATTTGATCAACCACATCGCCGAGTTGCTGCAGATCGACAAGGATGTCCCCGTGCCGGTGCAGACAGCCGCAATCGCTGCTCTCGATGCCCTCGCACACTATCGCAACCGAATTCAAGAGGTTCTTACTGCCGTCAACGCTGGGGTCAACCATGGCATATTAATGGCCCTGATTCGCAAAACTGTCGGGGATGTTGCGAACCCTGATTCTACCCTGCCGCACTCTTTTGCGGAAGCTCTGCTGTCCTTCGTGACATTCATTGCATCGCACGCATCTGGCGGGAATATGGTCGTCGGCGCTGGACTCATACCATTGCTCATACAGGTGATAGAGAATAGGCTTCCACACCGCTTGCCACTGGTCTCCAAGACTATGCAATTGGTGGACAATGTTCTCTATAGTTTCACCAACGCCTTTCAGCTGTTCTGTACATCACGAGGGGTTGACGTCCTCGTCGATAGGATTGAAGTGCGTAGATCATTCACTCTTAGATTCTTCCATTGACCTTTATCTCAAGTTTGAAATTGACTTGGACCTGAAGGAGTACGGTAGCGAGCAACGGTCCCGTGAAATATACGGAGCGCATGGTTGGGTTGTAATCGGCGTTATGTCATTATTTCTAACCTCCTTTTTCAGGTGACCTGCCTGTCGCGCGCGCAGCTATTTTGAAGCATGTGTTGCGTTCCATGCATAGAATGATGCAGTCTTCGGGTACAGCAGAAGGCTTGCGCGGCCTCATCGACATGTCCATTCTTCAGTCCATTAAGAAGATCATCAAATACCGAGGACTTTTTGGGCCCACTGTCGTCCCCCTTGGTGCGTTATCTTAGCATATCCTTGGGAAAACACTGAAAGCAACTCTCAAAGCCATCAATATCATGGCGACATTCATCCACAACGAGCCTACCTCCTTGTCCATCATCCAAGAGGCTGGTTTACCTGAAGCGTTTTACACAGCAATCGAAGTAGGATTGGAACCTGCAATAGAGGTACCTACCACTTTCCTCCGATTTTCTTTCTTTCCTCATTTCGCTTATGCTGTTGCAGGTAATCCAAGCCATCCCTAACGCTATCGGGGCGCTGTGTCTCAATGACGTCGGCACCGCACAGCTCGCGTCTCATCCGAGTGTCATTCCAGCCATTTTCTCCATCTTTACCTCCGACCGTCATCTCAAGATTCTCCTCGACAAGGAAAATGCGGTCCTGATAGGAACTACGATTGATGAGCTCATCCGGCACCATCCTTCCCTGAAAGGTCCTGTTTTCGAAGCCCTGAGGGCGACTTTGAGCAAGATCGAGACTCTGGGAAACGCATACATCGTCCCTCCGGAGCTGCAGCAATGGTATAAATTGGTCGGCGTTGCGCCTATTGATCAAGAATCCGATGTGCCCATGCGGGATGTGAGCAAGTCGAACGACGCACCCTCCCCATCGGACACCGCTGTCAGGGATGACCAGAGTCCATCGAACCCCGATGATGCTCCTGCGAAGGCGCATGACAACAACGTTGTTTCGTTCATTGACATTCTTCTTCGTGTACGTGTTTTTCTTATCTCCGATATCTCCTGACTGATCTTCATATACAGTTCCTGGAAGGCCTTTTCCAGCATACTCCGCACTGCAAAGATTTCATCTCCGCTACAGATGGACTCTCGCGGCTCGGAAGGCTTACGAGCCTCCCGTGTATCCCTTACGATTTCGCCAATAGTGTTGCTTCCGACTCCATGGTACAAGTCATGCGCACGATGTCAGAAGTCACTACCGGGGAGACACTTTCCCACCTTTCAAAGTTGGTGAAGGAATCACTGGACGCCACAAAGGGTTTCTGGGAATCCGTTGGTGAGGGAGAGTCGAAGCTCCTTCCCCTCGTTGACATCACTGGCACGTGACTCGTCTGATACCGTGAGACTTTTACGCTGACTCTTCTCTTTCCCATAGCGGGACAAGAAGTGGTCGCCAACCAAACGTTCCGCAGCTTGGTGACGTTACACATTCGTATCACCTTGCTCTCAGATGTGTTTGCCACCGCAGGCTATGCGCACGGACGTGCTGCGATAGGGCTCCTGCAAACATTCATGAACAATACTACTCCCGAAGTGGTCAAGGACCTGGGCGCTCTCCATCGTGCAACGATTTGGGAGAACATTGTCTTGAAAGCTGGTTTGATATCAAAGGGAATCGATATTGCCGCCACTCCAAGCTCGTCGCCTTTGGAAGCAACGCCGGAACAGAGCACAATCCCACTACCGGATTCAGAAGTTGCCGCCATGACCAGCCCCAATGGTGTCGAATCGGAACAAGCCGCAAATCCGGCATCACTGTCCGAAGATTCCAAGCATGAAAGTAGTCGCAAACATAACGCTACTGCCCTCAAACACTTAACGCACGGTCTCCCAAGCTCATTGGCACCATTCTTCCAAGGTGGGCCTATATTTATGCGAAATAACTGTTATTGAATGACAGCAGCGATGGTCAAAATGTTCCATGCCAGACGCAATCCAGATGCCGCTCAAAAAAAGCAAATCACCGAGTCGTCTTCTGTCATAGCAGAGATCATGGTCAAGCACCTCGCTCTGAGGGATTTCAGTGAGTCCCGTTCCCCCATAATTTGAACATTGCCAACAAGGTTTACAGACGATAAGCCTTCGGTGTTCGCCTACTATACAATTATGTTGGGACTCATCACTATACTTCTGATCGACGGTGAGCCGAATTGTCTTCATTCCAGAAAACAACAAATTCAAGTCCGACCAGAGCGTACCACGAGCAACACTCTGCATACTGTGCAAGTTTCAGCTCTGTATCATGCTGAAGGGTTGGCCGCAATATTCAATGTGTGTCGGACAATGATGGCCACGATTGATTCGATCATGCAGTTGCGCACTGAAGATCGCCCAGAGCTGCAGAAACAAGAATTGGTCCATGCTTACGGAGGACTGAAAGTGGCGTTGCATCTCATCCATCCTCTGATCTCGTCCAAACCGCTTTTCGACTCTGGACAGACGCTGCTGATGATCACTCGCGACAAGAAGGACACAGATCACGGGTATTTTGATCCTCAGAATTTTCTTATCAAGCTTCGTCTCGCCGCCCTCCCGGTACTTCGTGCCCTCTGGGAGTCACCTTGGCTGATATCTGCACCACTCAGTGTCAGCCGGTCGATTGTTCAAACCGTTCTAGAACTCACGAACGGCGAAGGCGAAGAAGTGAAAGGGGAGGCGTCGGCAGAGGCTGGACTCGCTGTTCCACGACCACTTGGTGCAGATGAAGGTCGCATCCGACAGCTCACGGACATGGGATTCCCACGATCGGCAGCGGAGCGTGCATTGGCTCGTACCCAAAACAACCTCAATGCCGCCACCGACCTGCTCTTGTCTCATCCGTTCCCGTTGCCTCCGGATCCCATTCCCGGCCCGGAATCTGAACCCGGCCCTGCTGATCCGATCGAGCCGGAACCAATCGACGAGCCAATGGCAGCCGAAGCCGAATCAGCC
>CVRE01175152.1:259-14131 GCA_001179765.1 Crepidotus sp. BD-2015
CCTCGTGCTCCCTTGCCGTGGGTCTCAGGCTTAGTGCGCGCGCATTTGGCTTTCCATACCATTTGCGCGCGTCAACTAAATGCACGTTATTTTAAAAAAGCTTTCCTTTTCCCTTCTTTCGTTATCTTCGTCGAGTCACTTGTATTTTGTGCATTGAATGATTTCCGGATCTGTTCATGACACTGTGAGAGTGAGTCAAGGTCGTCGAGGTCGAAGACAAGAACGGTGCGGTGTCACACGGCGTGACCAGCGCGTCCTCACCGCGCCCATCTGAGGCCATGTACATAAAGACGCTCACAATCCAGGGCTTCAAGTCCTACCGTGACCAGACCAACATTGAGCCCTTCTCTCCCCGCCACAATGTCGTCGTTGGCCGAAATGGCTCCGGCAAGAGCAATTTCTTCGCTGCCATCCGCTTCGTCCTCTCCGACGCGTACACCTCCATGACCCGCGAGGAGCGCGGCTCTCTCCTCCACGAGGGTGTCTCCGCTGCTGCCACCCTCTCCGCATTCGTCGAGATCGTCTTCGACAATTCCGACAACCGCTTTCACACTGGCCACGACGAGCTCATTCTTCGCCGCACCATTGGCGTGAAGAAGGACGAGTACTCACTCGACAAGAAGAGTGCAAGCAAGGCAGATATTATGAACCTGCTCGAGAGCGCAGGCTTCAGCAAGTCCAACCCGTACTACATCGTCCCCCAGGGTCGCGTGCGTCGCGTGTGTTTCTACCCGTATTCCACCTCATCCTCTTCTAGATAACGGCCTTGACCAATGCCAAAGACACCGAACGTCTGGCCCTTCTCAAAGAGGTCGCCGGTACCAAGGTGTACGAGCAGCGTCGCTCAGAGTCTCTTCGTATCATGTCCGAGACCGATGCCAAGCGCACCAAGATCAACGAGCTCATCGACTACATTGAATCCCGCCTTACGGAGCTTGAGGAGGAGAAGGAAGAGCTCAAAGAGTTCCAGGACAAGGACAAGGACCGCCGCTGTCTCGAGTACGCCCTTTACCAGCGCGAGCTCGAGGAGGTAGGCGAGGCCCTCGAAGAGATTGAGGAGGACCGCCGGGCCGATGTCCACGGAGCCAACCAACGACGCGAAAAGTACAATGAGCGTGAAAAAGAGATACAGGTTCGTTCTCCATGTATTCTTCCTTCACACGAGCGGCGTCTAATAGGCCCATGTAGGACCTTGAGAAGGCCATGTCCGAGGCCAAACATTCCCTCGAAACCGTCAGCACCACGCGCCAGGACGCGCAATCTGAGCTCACCGACTTTATCCGCACGCGCACGGAGTTAGAGTGTATCGTGCAGGATCTGCAAAGCGCTGGCCTCCGCGCTGGCGGCAAGCGCGAAGAGTACGATACCGAGCTGCACCAGATCGAGGAGCAGATCGATGCGCGCGAGGCATCGCTGGCCGCGCTTATGCCTGACTGGGAAGCAACGCGCACGCGCGAGGCCACGGAGCGGCGTGCCCTCGACGAGGCGAACACGAAAATCGGGGCGTTGCTCGCAAAACAGGGCCGCGGCGCCAAGTTCCGCACCAAGGCCGAGCGCGACACCTTTCTCAAGCAGGAGATCGCCTCGATGGGCACGTACAAGGCCTCCCAGGCTACCGCCCTTCAAACAACCAAGACGGAGCTGCGCGACGCACAGAAGGGGCTCAGCGAAATTGATGCTCAGATCGCGGGCGTACAAGGGAAAATTGAGGACGGGCGGAAGAAGGCCAAGGATCTAGGGGACGACATCATTGGCCTGAAGGAGAAACAGGCCGAGTTGACAGAAAAGAGGAAGGATTTGTGGCGAGAGGACACCAAACTTGAGAGTTTGGTGAACAGGGCAGCAAGCGAGCTCAAGACTGCGGAGAGAGCGCTCGCAGGGATGATGGACAAGGTGTGTTAGTCAAACATGATCTCCCCGTTGCGTTGACTGACATATCTAGGACACGGGTCTTGGCCTCGGCGCTGTGGACAAAATCGCAGAGCGGTATAAGCTCGATGGCGTTTATGGCCCCTTGTACCGTCTCTTCGAGATCACCGATCAAAAGTTCAACATCGCGGTTGAGCTGACGGCGGGAAACAGGTGTGCCCTCTTGTTTATAATCCCTTATCCCGCTCACCATCCGGACAGTCTATTCCACGTCGTTGTCGACAGCGATGAGACCGCTTCCAAAGTGCTCGACGTAATGCTCAAAGAAAAGACCGGCCGCGTGACCTTCATGCCACTTAACCGTCTCAAACCCACGGCGACGGCGACGCCCAACGCACAGGACGCGATCCCCATTCTCGAAAAACTCAAATACGACGCCACGCACCAGAAAGCGTTCCAGCAGGTGTTCGGCAAGACGTGCGTGTGCCGCGACCTTACGATCGCTGCGGCATACGTGAAGAGCCACGGCATCAACACAATTACGCTTGACGGAGACAAGGTCGATCGCAAGGGCGCGCTGACTGGCGGTTTCCACGACGTGAAACGCTCGCGTATCGAAGCGATCAAGAGCGTCACCTCGTGGCGCGCCAAATGGGAGGTGGAGGACGCGCGCTCACGCGAGGTCAAGGAGGCGATTCTGCAAGTCGAGCAGGAGATTACGCAGCTCGCTGGGCGCATCCAGGTGCTCAACCTACAAATTAACCAGATTCGCGAGTCGCGGGAGCGTTTGATGGAGGAGGGCGGGGCGCTCACCCGGGAGAAGGAAAAGCTCAAGGAGCGCGTTGGGAAGCTGGAACGCGACCAGGAGGAGCTAGAGGCTGAGCTCAGCGGACTGGACGCCAAACTTACTGGCTACGAGAATGAGCTGAGGAGCCCATTGACAAAGGGGCTTACGGATCAGGAGGAAGAGGACGTCGTCAGCCTCGGAAACGAGGTCGAGAAACGGAGAAAGGACATGGTTGAGCTTGGGAAAAGCAAGAACAAGGCAAGTATTGTCCATTTGCTCAATTGTCCTTCTCAACCTCGTTTTAGCTTGAAGGCAAAAAAAACGCGATAGAGATCGAGCTAAATGAACGGCTCCGCCGGCGGCGTGACGAAATCAAGTCCAAGCTCGATGAGCTTGGCGAACCCGTCGACGGTGATGCATCTTCTGCGGATGACCTTGAATCCCGCGTGAGAGAACTGCGGACTCTCAATACCTCCATTCAAACCTTGACAAAAAAAACGCAAGGCAAGTGAACTCGTCTGCGATGATCATATTGCTGACGTTCATAAAGCCATGGAGGAGGAGATGGAGGAGCTCCAAGCCGAGGTCCAGCGGCTCCGTACGTCACTGGAGAAAGTCCAGAATCAGCAGACTGAAGACAGCCGCAATATTTCGCGGCAGCAGAAGACGACTGAGCGATATCTTGCGAAACGCCAAATGCTTTCTGGTCGCAAGGATGAGTGCAACCGAAACATCCGCGATCTTGGAGTGCTGCCCGAGGAAGCCTTTGAGAAATACACGAGCGAAAAGCTGGACCGGGTATGGGTGGCGTGTTCAACACCGCGCTGGCACTAACCTCTATTTCTCAGTTGGTCAAAAAGCTACATACTGTCAATGAGGGTCTCAAAAAGTTTGCGCATGTCAACAAAAAGGCGTTTGAACAGTACAGCAACTTCACCAAGCAGCGAGACCAGCTGTTGAAGCGCCGCGAAGACCTCGACAAGTCCGCCGAATCGATCGAAGAGTTGGTCGAGGTGCTGGACCAGCGCAAGGACGAGGCGATCGAGCGGACATTCAAGCAGGTGGCGAGCAACTTTGAGGAGGTGTTTGAGAAGTTGGTGCCAGCAGGGCGCGGACGGCTGATCATCCAGCGCCGTATCGACCAGGTGAGTGAATAAAAGTACGATAAAGGGCAATGCTAAACGGTCTCGCAGGACGAGGAACCGGAAGAGGATGCCGAGGAGACGCAACAAAGCTCCATAGACAATTATACCGGTGTTTCTATCAAGGTGTCTTTCAACTCCAAAGTGGACGAGGGTCTGCGGATACAGCAGCTTTCGGGTGGCCAGAAATCGCTCGTCGCTCTGGCTACAGGTGCGCGTGAATTGTTCTGCGTCTTCGTTCGACCCTTATCTCGCCCTAGTGTTCGCCATCCAAAAATGCGACCCTGCGCCATTTTATCTCTTTGATGAGGTAAGCTACCACAGCCACATAGGGGCCTCGCTAACTTTGGTCAGATTGATGCAAATTTGGATGCACAATACCGTACCGCAGTAGCTTGTGAGTGCTATGCCGTCGCCGCAAGCGCAGCCCTGACGCCTACACAAAGCGATGATCCAATCGCTCTCTTCGACCGCCCAATTCATTACGACAACCTTCCGACCAGAAATGCTGGTCACCGCAGACAAGTTCTACGGGGTCCTCTTCAACAATCAAAAGGTCTCGTCAATCAGAGCGATCAAGCGGGAAGAAGCCATGGAATTCGTGGACCAAGAGGCACAAGCGCAATAG
Organism: Crepidotus sp. BD-2015; assembly: GCA_001179765.1. Taxonomy (NCBI): domain Eukaryota; kingdom Fungi; phylum Basidiomycota; class Agaricomycetes; order Agaricales; family Crepidotaceae; genus Crepidotus; species Crepidotus sp. BD-2015. Next base: position 4,686 of record CVRE01175152.1, read on the forward strand.
ATGAATCGATGACAGCGTTCCGGGATTTCTTTGTTGTATACTTAGTGTACTTTAGCTATTGCTTTCGATGCTGACTCTCTGTAATTGTAACATTATCTTGGGCTCTTCGTCCTTGCTCGAATGACGTGATCTATGATTTACAATTTGGACCGTTTGTCCCATTTCTCCAACCATTCATCCAGATCGGGCAAGGACCGCTTTGAATTTTGTCAGCCAGGATCCAAGTTTCCCTAAAACACCATACCTCTATGTACGCGATACGGGTCCGTATCGTCTCCAGGGTCTGAGCCAGCGTCATGCTGTACTTGGCATTGTCTTTCTCCTTGAAAAACGCTTCGGTGCTCTCGTAGTCCTCTTTCGTGGATAAAACACCGAAGGAAGCCTACGAGGCCGTGGCAGTCAGAGAAGTCAGAAATGCTTTCAAGAAACTTACGGAGACTAGAGAGTTCATGGTGAAGTTGCCATCGAAGCGCTTCATCAACTGAAACGATGTCAGTTGCGAAGAACGCCGAATAAAATCGAAACTCGCAAAGTCGTAGTTATCTTTGAAGTATGCGGCCAGCTTTCGTCTTGCAAGGAGATTGCTCTGAAGGCCCCGGAAGAAGTAAATTATTTCGTTGTCCCTGGCATTCGCAATCGACGAGAATGTACGGTCCAAGAGATCCGGGTCCTGAGTAGTTCCCTGCGCGACACTAGGAAAGGAGATTGTTAATACATAAACGCATTTTGATGACCATCAAAACTTGTTACATTGCGGCACTTGATAAAAGCAATCAGTGGGGACTAATCGTTGTAATGGGTGTCTCTTACATGCGAGCCGTGGGTGTCTTGGGCTTTGCCTGGATCTCCCGTACTGCATCATATTCAGCAGCGCCTCCATACTTGACAGCCTATAAGAGGAAGGGTATGATGAAAAAGTCACAGAAATTAGATACATTGGCCCACCGCCACAAATATAGCAGACTGCAAATCGGCCGGGATTCTGGAGTCATCGCGGGTTTCCATGTAATGAGCAAAGCGGCCCTTGAGCTCGTCGATCACACTGGCCCACCGTCATCAGTCCGAATCGGTAACCATCGATGTGAAACTCACCCTTGGTCCTTGCCAGTCAGCGCGGCCGAGATAGCACTCGTGCGCAATAATGTGACATCAGTGGGCTCGTCAGCCGAGTACTCGTATCCCAGTCTCTTTACTATCGGAACAAACAAGGACTGCAGGAGAATAAGGGTAGGGAACCGCAAGAGAACAAGGGACATACACGGATGAGAGCACGCAAAATGTCTACAGTTTTGGGACTGTCGGAGAAAGTAGAAACGAGGGAAGCCAACGTCTCAGAGACACTGGACAGAACCAAATCTAGAGATGGCGAGCCTGAGAATCTCATCTGCAGGGAGATTGAATTAACTCGCATTCTTTTTCATTCGACCAGATATCTATGACGGTGAGAGTGTCGCTGAGCTTGGCTAGGCCCGCTTTGGAGAGAGCCATTGTGTCATATAGTAACCCCATGCGGTCGTCTAGGGTGAAAGTTGAATTCTCCTTGGACGCCTCAGCCGCAATCTTGGCGAGACGTTCCGGTGTGTACAGGGTTCTGTAAAACCCGACGGTTCCAGCATTGAGTTTGAACGTCCCGCTAGTATCCAAAGCGATGTCTGTCTCCCTTGTTTCTAGAACCGTCGTTCTGTCGATGCTTGCGTGTCCGTTAGGGTCCGTAGTAAGAATGCTCAATGGGACGTTCCTATTGAATGCATATTGAGTGTGAACGCGAACATCAGCATCTAAGTGACACGCACCAAAGAGTCTCATTTTCCTTGGGATCCGTCTCGCCTGTTTCAATGAATCGATCTTGACGAACATGAATCCCATCTGAACTCTCAGTCACAGTGAGAACTGGGAATCCAATCTTCTTGATCCAGTTATCCATCAGGTGGAGGGTATCTGCACCTGTGGCAGCAGATATGCTCTCGAAAAGGTCGTTCTGATCTGATGAGCTGTATAATTTACTTCAGGTTTCAACCCACGCACAGTCACGGTATTTCCAAACAGATTCTTCTTCAGGTAAAGGGATACGCCTTTCAAGAATTTCTCTTCCCCCACATGGTCGCAAAGCATGCGCAGTACTGGTGAACAGAAATGACAACACGCTTCGTTATTCTGACAAGGGACGAACCAGAAGCTGCTTTGGAGTACGACAGCGCATCAAATATCTGGCTGATGTGGTTGGCGTCCGGGCAGGCCACCTCAATTGGATGCGAAGAAAGCTTAGCGTCAAGCGCAAGCGCGCTTTGAAGGTGGTCCGAAATGAAGGCAGAATTGGGCTTCCATTCGGGGAAGATCCTAGGGGAACCGTAAAATATGAAGATTCGATGTGGTTGCATTTCTCACTTGTCTACAAACAAAGAGGAGTTACGTTGGTGAAACTTGAAGAGCAAACAGGTCTCCCATGCTCACTCATTATGACGACCTCGCCCATCTGAATAATTGAGCATCGGGGTAAGTGAGGGCAGAAGATGGACACACCAAAGTTGCGAAACCTGTGAACAAAATGAGATCCAATCACAAGATATAGGCCAAAAACACGATGAACCTTCGTTGAGATAGAGATTGTCCCACCACTTCATTCTGTTAAGAAGGACGGATTAGGGCGTTACTTCGAAGGCGAAGGTAAAGAAGTTGCCGACGTCGTGGAGTTGCCAAACCACATATGCGCGACTTCATGGCTTTGCGTCATGGCTACATTCTTCTTGGCGTTGAGGTCGGCTTTGGCGGGGTCGAGCAGAAGGGCGGTAACCCGACCAGTGATCAATCCCCAGTTCTGCGCCAGGCGTTAGCAAGCGCATGGGCAGATTGGAGGGGGCTTTCCTCCATAGCACCTGGAGGTGACAGTTGTCAATTGGAGTGAACATGTGGAAGAAGCGGGAAACTCGCCGGCATCAAAGTCGGATGCCTGGGAGTGAGCATTATTAAGCAAGTGTGCGCTAGGGACAAAATTCCGCAGCTTACCACAAGACAATCGAGCTTGGGGAGGGGGTACTCGACATCGAAAACGGTCTCATAGATCGGGATCACTCTGGCAGCAACATCGAGTGCAAAATCTGTTTGGTGAATAACATCGGGAGTGCCTAAAAGAGGTGGTAAATACGGCATTCAATATAGTAGATTGAGACGGCCCACTGTAGATACGGATCGGGAGGGTTTTCCCGCTCAACGGCATGACGACTTTCTGCTCACGGTGAACAAATGGACCGTTTGCAAACGCGACGATGTACGAGCTCATTTTTGGGGTCGTTTCGAATCGGGTTATCTTCCATTTGTCTTCGGTAGACAGAGACGACAGGAGTTTGCCCATCTCGGTTGTCTCATTGCTTCCTGGCTCGTAAATCTCCTCCGAGATGGCCGGCATGTTGCTGAGATTGACTGTGTTGGCATGAGACACCATCGTGATCGCAAAAGTCGCCTTCAAGAGAGGCTCATCCCAGCAGGGGAACGCGGTACGAGCATCGGTAGCCTGTCAAGTGTGAGGGACAGTTTGTGCGGCGCAACGGTTGGCGCGTACCTCGAACTGGGTCAGCGCGTAATGTTTCGTCTGGCCATCTTCCTCCCACGCAGAACGGTAGTAGCCTATATAAAAATATCGGCGGATAGAGGGTTAGGTATCTCTTTTTTTGGGTATTCATCTAGAGCTATCTTACCCGTCATGGTGGCGCGTAAAGGACTGCTGAAAGCAACTTTCAATTGTGCTTTGGAGCCAGCCGGTAAAGCATCGGGGAACGTGAAAATAACACGTTGCAACTCCTTGTCGACAGTTTGGCCGGACTGCAGTTGTTCGGACTGCAGAACATCGGAGTAGATCGACCTGTTCGATGTTAAGAAAAAATCTATTAGTCCGTAGGCCACATAAGTACGCGGTCCCAAGATCAAGGTTGTCGGAATTCAGTTCAATTGAATTCGTTTGGTCGTGAATGTTCAAGCTATTGGGGACACCGGTTACAACGCGGAAAGACAACGGCCCGGGGATGCGCAAAGCCCACCTGATATTCACGAAACCGCCGAATTTAAGAGTTTTGAGGTCGGTCCAGACCGTAACGGCGTAATGGGTTGGTTGTACATTGACAGGGAGCCTGTATTTATCCTGCACGTCGGGGGACATTGCAGAAAATTTGCGATGGGATGGGGATTGCAAGGAAGAGACGTGGCGTGCACGAGGAAGATTAAGTAGAGCCGAAATAGGACGAAGGTGAGGTCCGTGAGGGTACGGAGCACAAGGTACAGACCAGCATGCTGTGCGCAGCCCATGCATGCGGCTCACGCGGTGACAGAAACCAAGGCCATTCCACATGGACGATGCAAAGGGACAAGCTTTATTGAATCACAGCCGCCGCGTATTACAGCAGCTCCCTTCCTGCGCGCTTTTTTTCCCCGCTGTAATCCGAAGGCGCGTTACAAGTCACGCATCACACGTCTCTTGACTTTTACCATCACAGCGACACCTCAAAAATGCCTATCACCCACCTCCGTCGCGTCCGCTCTGTCCAGAAACCCATTTCAGAGCCTCTTTTCATCTACGGTACGCGAACAAACCACTCCCATCGCTACCTCATTCAACAAGTGCAGCGCTCTCCCTCCATCGCGCACAAGACTGCACTCTGCCACAGTCGCGTTTCGTGCGATCGGTTATGATCAAGAAGGAGCATGTTGAGTACTCGAGGAGACAGATAACGGCCCATATCCGTGCTTTGCGAACCCGTAAACGCAAGTTGCATTTCATTCATCACACGTTAATTTAAATCCTCTTTCCAGTCCCCGTGTCTTCTACCAACCTGTCCGCTCTTCCTGAACCACGCGCTACCTCGATCTCAGCACGACGCCTGGGACGCAACATGCCTTCCCTCCATAGCCAGTTTCCATCCAGTGCATCCCGCGATCCCTCTCCAGTCCTATCCACAAAGACGCCGCTTCCTGCCTCAACTCCATTTACGCCGTTCAATCAAGTGCTCCACACACCCTTTCAACCTCCCGAGCCTCACAAGGCCACACCATCCAAGCGACACCGTAATCGCAACTGGCAGTGGAGCCCTGTGCTCGTTCCGCGCCACACATCCTCAGGATTCAACGAAAACACATCCCCTGCGAACACCCCGGCTACCCCCGATTCTCCGATCTGCAACCTCACTAGACGTCTTTCGCTCCTCTCCCCTCCGACTGGGGTGCATATCCCCCGAAGATTGTCTTATTCCCAAGCTTGTGCGTCACCCTACACCCCCGACTCCTCGTTTGGCCAAGCTCTCGCGTCACCTGTGCTCATCCGCTCCACGCTCTGGCCGCCGTCCCCCCCGGTCGCATCTCCTCGCTATCAACTCGACGACTTTCAGTTTTCTCCGTTTCGTGTAACCGGCTTTTGAGTTTGCTTTGCGAAATGCGTTCAGGACCTTGAATACTGTACAACTCTACTTATAATGCGTTGCATTTGCGGTCTGTAATTCTGTGTAGTTGACAATCCAATAGCGATCATATGTTTTGATCGAGTTTGATGTGTTGACTTTCATTCAATACGCTCTGCTACCTCCGTCTCTGCATACTTCATGACTCGTACGAACAAAAGCACGTTCGCCTCCGTGCTCCCCTCGCTGAGGGTATGCTATCTGCTATCTCCGCTGGATATTCAGCTCATGGTTCACCTAGCCCCCCATCAAACGGCGCCATTTACGCAGAGTAAGAATTTGCTTTCTTCCTGCACCCTTGATCTCTGTCTTACTGTCTTTAGTATTCCTGGCTTCCAGATGTCTTCCGAATCAAAGGAAGCGTATGTTCGCCGCCCAACCTTTCGCACTCTGGTTTAATTGTTTCCAGATAATAAGCAGGATATTCGGACCAGTTCTGACGGTCTCACTTTTCGCGACCGCCGTGGCATATGCGAACTTCCGAGGTCACAGTTTGTCCCTCACCAACAGCATCGTGCCATTATTGTCCGTAGTGGTGCGTCCGGTCGTTGCCCCAGTCGCGTCTTTCTGAATCCCTCGTCTTAGGTTGGCCTGATTCTGGTCTTCAGGTGATGTCTATATTATATCGGCCTGAGAGCGCGACGCGTCCTAACACTCTCTTTCATGCAGAAATGGGCACGTTCGGTTCCTTCTCCACCCCTTCGCATGCTTACCTGCTTCCTAACTTCAGTACATCCTATGACCGTTACTGGGAGGGTCGCAAATGTTTCGGTTCGATGACATCAAACGTCCGAAATCTAACCAGACTGGTCTGGATCCAAGTGGCGTTGCCTCCCACCGACGAGCAACCTCTCCATGCAAAAGGGAAAACTCCCACCACCGACGTTACGGAGCACCAGCTTCGGCGCAGAAAAATTGAAGTTTTGCGCTTGTGCCTATCTTTCGTCTTTTCTGTCAAGGTGTGTTCCTTCGCGCCCCCTGTTTTCTTTACCTCACGCGTGATGTATCTAGCATTATCTTCGTGGGGAGGACGGGATGCACTGGGCCGACTATCAAGGGGTACTGCCCGCCTCGTTCATTCGCGCCGACGAAACAGGGTTCAATACCCAACACACGACGGCCAGCGGCTCGTATGCGGCAACCAGGAACACCTCGAGCACAAACTTGAGCTCCGCTTCTACAGACACTGTCAACAGACACGATGCCACCAAACGGGTACGGCCCAAACGCAGCAAGCGCCAGATCAATGCCAATACGCCATTGCTCGCCGGCACTCATCGCACCGTAGAGTTCCACCCATTCGCAGACGAAGCGTCGATGCCCCTCCCGCTTGCGTATGTGCTCAGGTTCATGCCCATTCGCCCCGCTCAGCTTACCACCAGGATCTCGCATGAGCTCACACGGCTCCTTTTCCAATTTCGCCGGGAAGGATTCCTGGAGACGGTCGGTCCTGCAGGCGCGTGTCCTCTGGCTCGCTCACCACATAATGTAATCACATCTCTGCAGGTACGAATGCGATGACGGGCCTCGTCCAAAGCATGGTGGACCAAATGACTTCCATGGAGCGGGTCGCTAACACCCCGATCCCGGTTTCTTGTCAGTTTTTTTGATCAACTTTGTGATTGGGAGCGTTTTAATGTTAGTCGTTCAGACGGCATCCATCTGAAGCAATGCGTTACCCTTTACCTGTTCGCCCTTCCTTTGACACTTGTTAAAGAGCTCGGCTGGGCCACCATTCCCCTGGTCACTGTAGTCGCATTTACATTCATGGTGAGCACGACACTGAAGCCGAGAAGACTTGCTGATTCAGATATCCCAGGGCATTGAAGGGATCGCCGATGAAATCGAGATGCCTTTCGGTTTGCGGATTGATTCCGTTCCTCCACTTCTTCTCATGCTCTTTCTTGTTTCAGGTTCAGACCCTGGCGACCTTCCTCTCGATCGCTACTGCCAGGATCTCAAGGAAGAAATTGAGCAAGTGCTACCTTATGGCATACTGTCAATTGACTAACATTTTTTTGGTTCAGCTACATTATCGAAAGACTGCCTGAGGGGGGACAGGGTATACACGGTCACGATGATGGGGAAGGCGACGACTAATGAGGTTAATGGCTTATGTCTCGATGCACGAACGAACCAAACCGCACGCAATAAATTTATTACTCTACTGAAAATCGGGCTGGCAAAATTCTCCTGGACCGTACGGCTGGGCATGGATAAATACCCTGATACGAACGAAGCAAATTCTTACCTTCGATGTAAGTGAAGTAAGCCCCGCCGAGTTTTCGCTCGTGTGCCGGCCGCTCTGCGGCCCAGGTTTGGGTTTCTCGCCCTTGGAAAAGGCGTCCAAAATTGCTTTGGTCGTCTCTGGAGTTAAATCCTCCTTTGCGCTCATCAGAAACGCATGACAACGATTAGAACGGCGCGCCCTTACGTAGAAATCGTCGTTGACGGCCATCATAGGGGCATTACTGCATGCTCCTTGACATTCGACCTCGATGACAGTGAATTTGCCGTCTTTCGTGGTCTCGCCGGGTTTCAGTCCGCCAAGATGAGAGCAGGTGGTGTTGAGAATCTCCGTGGAGCCCCGCAACATACACGGCGTTGTTGTGCAGACCTGCACAAAATTGGTGCCTATTGGTTCACTGGAGAGATGTGAGCGCATACGACATGAGAGAGGAACGGACACGCACCGATTAAACATGGTGTAAAATGTTGCGACCTCATAGACACGCATTGGAGGCATTTCTAGCAGCTCAGCCACATAGTTCATCACGCTAATGCTCGTCCATCCTTTGTTTTGTCTCTGTCCTAGATCGAGCAAAGGGATGACGGCCGCTTTCTTATATTGGGGAGGATAGTGCGATATGATTTCTTGCGCGCGCTTCAAGTTCTGGGGGTCGAATTTGAAGGCTATCTAGAAAGATATAGTTGGAGGTGGTGGGCAAGTATATTGAGGAAAGAATAGACCTGCGGGTTGTTGTACGGCGTGTCGCGATGCTATGTTCCGAAGTAAGTAACCATTGCACAAGAAGGAAAGAGACACAGACTATGAAAAGAGCATCGGATCTTTTGGGTGCAGTCCCAGATATAGGCCTGGCGGACGGCGGCGAGAGGCGGGGGAGTCGTCGCGGTAGTCTCGCCAACATCTTGGTCGGGATTGGGTGCGCCTCTGCACGTGGATCCGATCACGCCCGGCGCGTCACGGCACGCGCACACAGAATCAGATTGCTCTCACTGAACCATGACCTACCATGACCGACGGACATCCCGTTCAATCGAGCGCACTCAACATCGTCATGGTATCTTCCTGTGGACACCCGTTCTGGTCCTTCCTCATACTGTCCAGGGCGCGATGACTTTCGGTGCCCCAGGCAAAGAAGGCGCCCGGGTTCACGCCTTGAATGATGTGGAAGCGATACTCGATACTTCTCTGAAACACGGGCACAGAGAAATTGACTCTGCCCGAACATACTGCGCCGGCACTAGTGAGGAATACCTTGGGAAAATCAACTGGAAAGAGAAGGGGCTGCTGATTGAAACAAAACTCGCAGTAAGGCTTTCTCTGACATTTGCTTGTCAGCTCTATACATGACGACCTGCGCAGCCTCGAGTCGGAATAACTCACTCTCCTGAGGTCCTCGAACTCGAAACTGAGCTTGATGAGATTAATTTCAACGTCGATAGGATCTGAGGAAGCATCTCATGGCGTCTCTCGCGGCCCTCAACGCACAGTAGGCATCTTATCCTCATCGTCTAAGGAGGTTCCAATGATCTCCACAGGACGCTCGAGATGTGGTATCTACATGCTCCCGATCACTCGGTGCCTTACGAGGTGACGCTCAAAGCTGTCAACGACCTCCACAAGGAAGGATACTTCAAACGCTTTGGAATCAGCAACTTCGCATCGTGAGGGTCTGTATGATTATATTTATACCATTTAAACAACCACAGGTGGGAAGTCGCTGAAATAGTGGGAATATGCAAAGCGAACGGTTACATACA
>CVRE01175160.1:9868-21604 GCA_001179765.1 Crepidotus sp. BD-2015
TATGGTTGACCACAGAACTCCCCCGAGATTGGCCCAGGCACCCCCCACTCTTCCCGAAAAACCTGCCGTCCAGGTTGTCAATCCCGTTTTAGCCAAACCTGTATCCAGTGGCAGCAGCAACGGAAGAGTTGGACGCAGAGCTCTTCCCGGTATGACACAGCAACCAAAACCTTCAGCGCCCTCGAAACCTGTCTTAAACCTGCTCTCCCAACCCGAAGAGATCCCTGCTCCTCGAGCTCTCCCGGGTTTAGCGAACGGACCCTCCGTCAAGTTCTCGCAACACGATGACATGCCTTCCTTCACATCCGGTGTGCATGCTCGGAATCCCAGTGCTGGGAGCAGGCCGACAGCTATGGACTTAGCACAAGCTTTGGTCGACCTGCCCACGAAAAACCATCCTCTGCCCACTCAGGCGGACGAGAAACCTACCGAGCACGGTAGCTCTTCCTCTCCACGTCCTCGAAACATGATGCCGCCGAGTGCTCAGGCCGAAAAACGAAAGTCGAGTTACGAAAGATACTCGGTGATGTTACCTCCCCTGAAAGAAGAGGCAACACCAGATCCAACCCCCGTCTCGACTCTCTCCCGTTCTGTCGGAAACTCCATTGTCCAGCCTGATTTGGATTTGCTTGCCTTCAAGCTGAGTAATCACGCTGAGGTCACCCCAATTGCCGAAGATACGAGCGTTTGCGAGATTTTGCGTTTCAGTAAGTCTATCTAGAGAGAACTATCAGTAAACCGATCATGATTCCTGTAGCTCATGCGGACGAACCACTCCCACGAGTTGATGTTACCGCACTAATAGCTGACTACGGTTCGACCCGCTCGAGCTCGGACTCGCAGACGATCCAAGTGGAAGTCATGGCTATCGCAGGCAGTACTGCAGTCCCTTTGGGTTTAACGCATACATTCTACGACACAGAGATCCTGGCAATCATCCATCGATCCAAGTCGAGCGCAACTGGGCTCATTAGCTCTACGGTTTGGTCGTGGCAGGGAAAGAGCAGTAGCCTGGGGAGCAACGAAGAGCGGAAGCTATCAGAGTTGGCGAAGCGATACGGAACATCCATTGTGGGTATCGCACTGGAATCGAGGATGATGCACACTGATCGCGACCAGGTGCCTATAAATCAGCTCTCCGAACCCATCGAGCTGGTTCAATGTCTTGGGGGCACTCTTGCTATCCGACAGGTTCGTAACTGCGCGCTTCTTTCGTTCTGTTTTTGAACATGGCACCACAGGGAAGCCGAGCTCGTTGGGCGAATGAGAACACGGCGATGCACGTCGTACGGTCCATGCATGGGGTGTAAGATATTTCGCTCTATCTACAACCCTCCGCCTCATATCTTGTAGTACATTCATTGACCAGGTGGATATTGATATCAAGAACATCTGTAGCGGCTTCAGCTACTGCGTCTCGATCCTTGACACTCTTTTCGTCTGGCATGGACGTGGTTCCACTCCGGCGGAACGCAAGGCTGCCATGGAATATGGACAAGCACTAACAATCAGTCCAGACGACATTGTAGTCCTGATCGAGAACGAAAGTGACGACAATGAGATGTTTTGGATGGTTCTTGGCGACGAGGCTGAGTACGCCAAAGCTGATTATTGGCGATGGAAATCTTCTCTAGGATTAGCGCCCAGAATCTGGAGTGTCGAGGCTGCTCGGAAGGACGCCGTATGTCTGATTCTCGTCTGATTCTCGCCTCTCTGAGAACCACTTTTACAGGTCTCCCCGGTGCAATCTTTTGGCAATGAGGAATCCCCGCACGACTCAATTTTTATCCTGGACTGTGTGTTTGAATTTTTTGTTTTGATCCCCTCTGGCGCCCGGGGTAAAAGGCGAGACATCAGTTTAGCACTTTCGGTCGCTATGGTTTGTTTGTCCTCCCCTCTCCTACCGGCCCTACGCCAACTTCTTTCCAGGATGCTGCCACCCGTCTTGCGTCTGCTAGGCCGTACAAACCCACTGTTCACGCTTTGATTCTTCCGTCGCAATTGCCGGTAGATCTAAGGATCCAATTCCGAGATCTAGAGCCCGTTTTTCTTGTAAGCTGGGGAGATGCTGTTGCAAATGGACAACGGATGGCTGACACGCCCACAGAAAGCTGTCGATGTGCCTGAACATATGAATATTCTGGCATGGAAAGAAGCGCTTATCCATGTATGTTCTGGCCACACTGACGGGATCAATTGCTTACCTCTCGAATAGCTGCAAACCTCTTCATGGAATAGATCTCAATTGAAAGACAAGAATATGTTGCCGCTTGGTCTCGATGAATCTCATGTTCCTTGAGCCCAGATGGCATTGTTGCATGGTCAAGTCACTCGTATGGTGCATTGAAATTGGGAACGCATTCATATCGACGGAGGTTTAATGTAAGGCACATACAGTAGCAATGTTTGAGGTGCAATAGTGTTATATATATATAGGCAGAAAACCGCGTCCTCCATCAGCCATACCATTTGTCCCCCAGTCTTGTTTTTGCGGGGGGTCTTTGCGGTATTTTAGACTCGGTGATTTTAAAGACATCTTTGGCGCGCTGTTGACAATATCAGGTGGCTGGGAGATGCAGGTGGTGGTAAGATACCAACCTGCCAGGTAGCCTTGTCGAACTCAAATACCATCTGGCGCTTTTTGAGCCCAGAAACGTAATCCTCGTCCGCTGGCTGCTGGCAGATGTCTGAAGAATGGGAACATTCAACGCATACTCGGAAAGATGTTGATAAATCATACATATCATCACTTGCCCATCTTCCTCTGTTTCCAGAGCAACCTTGCCATCCCGGATGAGAAAGGAGAGATAGAAAATGTTCTCCACACTCTGTGCAAAGTCGTTTGGATTGATTACGAATTTGAAGAGGTTGATAGGGCCCTCGTCCTCCAACAAAGTCTCGAGCTGATGGAAAATGTATGGGACTGCAATACGCAATGTATTAGAGGCACTTACTGTAGCCACGTTCTTCGTGGTCTCATTCTCTGCACGCGCTATATCCTCCTCTTTCAGCTCTTGAGGTTTCCTCTCGTCCGCTTTGTCTTTCTCGAACTTGGCACGCTTTGCCACGGTTCGCGTCTTGTGCTCAATGGACAGCGGCCCGAGCCTGGTCAAGCTATGATTGGTACGGCTAGAACATGAAATCATCACTCACATGAACCCCAGTGCGGGGACGCGACGACTCTTGGCTAACGCCTTGCGACCGATTCTGTCCCAGTCAAGTCGGGTGCCGTTCGACTCGCCGTCATCCCCATCGGATCCGTCCTCAGCGGCATTTAGCTTGACGCCGCCCATGAAGGTAACAAGCTTTGATACGAATTCGTCGATGTCGAAGGAACCGCTTCCTGACTTCATTGCACGGGCTTTCTGAGCCCCCATGTTGGATGCCATTAGCAAAAAGGCCGAGTCAAGTGTTGCCTCTTGCGGGACTTTGACTTTGATTGGATGAGCATTGGAGAAGGACGTATGGCAAGAAAGAAATATACCCTTGTTGAACAATTCATCGGCCTTCTTGACCTGCTCGGTCAGATCCTGGGCGGAGTACTCGCCCAAATTGTTTTGTTGTACTGAAAGCGACCCCCATAAGCACAATAAACAGCGCAAATGTCGTTGTGACGAGCCTTCAGCAGCTTTGACGAGGGTGCGGTAGCCTTTACGCACGTCGCGTCTCTCCTCAGGATCTTGATCAGGATCGTATGTCGCCATAGTACAGTCGCGTCCACCGCTACGAGACGAAATGAGTTCTTATGCGTGGCCTCAAGGAGAGAGAGAGTGTGAGAAAAAACACGGTGGTATCTGTTTGTCTCTGCTGTCGATCAACGCGGTTGAAAAGCAACAAAGCAAGTCGATCTCCGACGCGCTACAATGCCGCACGTAGTCGGGGTGAGAGGTCCCTGTATCGATAGCCATCTTCTGACATTGCACAGTATAGTAAAAGTCTAAGGGCCAAGTGCCACGCCCCGCATTGCAAGGTCTCCTTTCCCTCGCCTCTCACTGTTCTTTCGGACCTTTCTCCCATCCGTCCTTCTCACAATTTTTTAGAGAATACTTCCTATCGGAACCCTTCGCTATGGGGGCACCACAACTGACAATTTTGGTGGCGAAACTGTCCAGTGGAGACACTGGGGATGTGTTACGCCGGCAATCCTTACTTCACTTGCTGCCCTCACCATGGATCGTGTTACTGGATTTAACCAGATCAAGGTCGCTAACTGTGGCTCTCTCTCTCATTCACATTTTTCTCACCATTTTCATGCCGTTGGACCTGTAGAGTTCCGACCAACATAAGATAAGAACCGCAATTTCAAAGCGACGTGTAGACCCCAGCGACATTCCGAAGAATGGAGTCCCCGAGATCGCCGCGAGCACAACCCCCAGCCAGAAGAAACGGAGAGCAGAATTCGAGGCTGCTAGCCAGACACCGTCATCTTCGGCCTCTGCGCCCTTTGGGCGCACTTCTGTAGCCGAGGAGGAGGAGGAAGAAGTGGAGATAATCGAGGCTGAACCACCGGACGAGCTTTATATCTCCATGAAGGCTGCAGTGGTCGGAGTACAGTACTATCGAGGTCCGCGACTTTCTTCTATACATCTTATACCTCGGCTGAAAATCGGCCAGGCCTGGTAGGACCTGGCGAGGAGGTGCGGCTTATACGAGAGCCGCATAATCAATACGATCGGAATGCTATTCAAGTCAAGAACATTGACTCGGCCCAAGTTGGCCACCTTCCTAGAAATGGTGAGTTACAGTCGCGTGCCCGTGTTTGAGACAGTATACTCACATCAGTATCTAGTCGTGGGCAAACTCGCACCTCTACTCGACCAAGGACTCGTCACCGTCGAAGGTATCCGTTTCTATAGACATAACTTTCATCCGGTACATAACCCCCTTGGTAGGCGTCATGATCCAAGGGAATAGTAAGTCTGGATGTTTCGCAGCAGAGTCACTGATCCAATATCTTGCAGTGGTGGCAGCAGCAAAAGTCGTCTACACATTGGACATGTACAGTGCTTTCTAAGTTCACGCGTTAAAACAATTCTGATTCGCCATCAGAACGCTCAAGATCTACGGCTCCCCGAACAGAAGACAGGAACTAGAGGCCAAACTGATCTGGGCCACTCCTGGCCAGAGAGGGTTTCAGTCTCGTAGTGGGGCGTCCAACCCGCAGGCCTCCAGTAGCCGCGCTGCCCCTTTGCCGCTTCCGGTACCTTCACAATCAGGCCCGTCAGCCAAACGCCGTCCGGACCCGGCACAGTCAGCAGCCCAACAGGAAGCCGCGCGGAAACAGCAAGAAGCACTTCAAAAAGCAGCTGAACTCAAACAAATGCTAAACTCTCTAGAAAAAATTGACGACGAAACACGCCGAAATTCATTGTTAGACGAGCTCATGTCCACCGATGATATCTTGAGTCTGCCTGTTCACTCCAACCCGCCCGGCGTTGGGAACGGGCTGACTGTTGATCTTCTTAAACACCAAGTACGGCACTGTTTTGCTCTCTTGTTTCATTGGACTTATGCATGCTGTGTAGAGCCAAGCCCTTCAGTGGGCCGTGGAGCGAGAAAATCCAAGACTGCCCACGAAAGAGAGTGACAAACCCGTCCAATTCTGGCAGTTGAAGAAGGTGCGCCTCTGCTTCTGATGCTGTTTGGCAACCCCGACTAACTGACAGAAGAATGGCTCCAAGGTGCGGATTTCTCCCTTGGAGAATTCGGATTACGAGCCGAATCATGTAGACATATTATTTCAATCTCGCAACCAAAAGTCCTCAGGAGATACAAACACCTCCGATTCTGGGCAGAGGAGCCTTGTGCGCTGATGCAATGGTATGGTGTTCTTTGAATCCAGTTCTAATGGGCGTTGATCTCCTCTGTCCAGGGCTTGGTGCGTCGCTCCGGCTGAGCTATCATACTTCGCGCCAACCTGTTCAAGGGAAAAACTCTGACTATGCTGGCGTTGATCTTGGCGACGAAGACGGAAGTAGACCCTGCTTTCTCGAACAGCACCCTCATAGGTATATTCTCGTTGAGCTTGGTGGATATCTGGTCTTTATGTTCCATATAGTCGCACCGCTCAGCGTACTGTCCAATTGGGAAAAACAGATCGACGACCATTGCGTCTCCGGATCGCTCTCGTACTATGTCTACTACGGGGCCCAAAGGGATATCAGTCACAACGAATTACAGAAGTTTGATGTGGTCATCACGACGTACCAGACCGTTGCTGGTGAGCATGATGATAGAGAGGCGGCTGCACCAAGCAAGAAGAAGAAGAAAGTCGAGAGGACCCTGTTTGAAATCCAGTGGAAGGTCAATCTCGAACAGTATGCTGGATGGCTTTCTGATATATATCGTAGAGAATCATCTTGGACGAAGCGCACACTATTCGGAACCCCAAAACTAAGATGGCGAAAGCGGCGTGTGCTTTGGTAGCACAAAGGCGTTGGGCTCTTGCGGCCACTCCCATCATTAATTCTCCGAAAGTCAGTCAAGACATCTTCATGATCCGAGTCCAGATTATCTTACCAGTCGGCGACAGGATCTTGGCTCCATACTGACTTTCCTTCAAATCTGTCGTCCACTCGACCAAGTGGGTGCCGTCCTTGCTTACACTGCAATGATTGAACATATTTCAGGAGGATTTTTTCAAACGACTGCTTCTACGACCTCTGAAAGACGGCGACCCCACTGGGGCCGGACTCTTGCGTGTAAGATCACTCTCTATCAGCTCGTTCAGTTGTTGATCCCTTTTAGAATCTCATGAACCATATCTGCATCCGCCGAACGAAAGAGGTATGCATTTGACTACTTCCAGTGGGGCATTGGCTTATTCCTAATGCCAGATGCAAGACGCCGACGGCAATAGCTTGGTCCCCCTTCCACCTGTGAGTGGGACCATTACTTCATATCGCCCGGTGTTTATACATCAACGTGTAGGTGGAAATGATAGTCGTGCCCGTTGCATTGTCAGAGGAAGCCAGGGCAAGTCATATCTACTGCCAAAACCTAACCCTAACCTAACACCTCACAACCTCATTAGGCTATGTACGATGAAGTCGAACAGCTGTCTAAGAACCGAGTCGAGGCCTACATGCGAAGCAACAGCACCCTGGTCAGTCCTGCTTTTCCACCTGTTCTCACTTATTCGATTCCTTATTGTAGGCGCAGTCCAACGTTCTAAGCTTGCTTACGCGCATGAGACAGCTGGTGCTGCATACCGGCCTCGTCCCCGCCAGCTATATTGAGGAGCTCCGCACTAGTGATGGAGCTGAGGAGGACGCTCATGCACAAGCCATAATCACCCCTGCTGATAAGCTGCGATTGCAAGCCAAGCTCGCTGCCGCGATAGAGGAATGCGACGAGTGTCCCGTCTGTTTCAACATACTAGAGGACGCTAGGATCACCAGCTGCGCGCACATGTTTTGCCTGCCTTGTATCACAGAGGTTATCTCACGAGACTCCAAATGCCCGTTGGTTAGTTCAATAATTGATCTCAAACTCATTGCAATTTCTCACCTCTGGACAGGACCGTCGAGCAATCACGATGGCCGACTTGCATAATCCTCCTGCTCCCATGGAGGCGACGCAGGCACCATTCAGAGACGAGGAAGAACTGACCAACGGATCATCGTCTAAAATCGACCAACTGCTTGCCCTGTTGCATCTAACACCGTATTCCGAGAAATCTCTCGTATTTAGCCAGTTTACCAGCTTTCTTGACAAGATTGCGGAGCGTTTGGAAGAATCCGGCATCGCGTACGTTCGTTTTGATGGTCGTATGTCGGCTAAACGAAGGCAAGAGACTATCGCCCAGGTAGGCCGGTACAAATATAGGGTCAGCCCCTCTGACAGCCTCCAGTTCTCCGTTCCAGTTGAAGAAGAAGATGTCGCGCCGAGCGCCGGACGTCGGAACTGCGGGGAGGGTTCGCTTGGACGCAGAGAGGACGCAGACTTCGTCATGGACGACGACTCTGACTTCTTGGACGACGAAGACGACGATACCGTATACGCGAAGAAAAACAAGAAGACGAAAGGAAAGGGGAAGGCCAAGGCTTCATATACCGCACGGCCCACCCTGGCCCCTGGTGAAAACCCGAAAGTCATGCTGATCTCCCTCAAGGCGGTGTGTAACGACAAACATAAGTCAATTAATTCTCTTAGATTTATACTTAGGGCGCTCTTGGCCTCAACCTGACCGTGGCCAATAACGTGTATCTGTGAGCGACACTGTTTCCTCTCGTTGACTTCCTGTTTTTTTTTGACATGGCCACAGGATGGATCCGTGAGTTTCGCCTACATGTTTGGTTCCTTGGGCTGATCGTCGAGTCCTCTCCAGTTGGTGGCAGGTAAGATTGTTTGCAGCGTTTGTTTTCACTTCCAACATAGTTCGCAGGACGGTATTGAGGCTCAGGCTATCGACCGCACTAATAGGATAGGTCAAACCAAGCCCGTCCACGTATATCAGCTAATCGCGGAGAACACGGTCGAGTCAAAGGTGGCGGTCCCTTCTGATACAACGCGCTGTTGTTCATTTACCCGGTCCAGGTCCTCGAGATCCAGAACCGAAAGAAGAAATTGATCCAAGAGGTGTGTTGCGTTCGTCGTTTCCTAATGGTTTTGAAGCCCTGATGTGTTGAAAGGCGTTCTCCGGAATGAAGCGTACCGAAACGCCACGGCAAAAGAAGGAAGCGAGGCTGCAAGGTGCCGTAGTCCGACCCTACAGGTTTCTTTTTGACTCAAACCTTCCAGATCTCATCGAGCTTTTTGGCGTGAGGCAACAAGCAGCGAGCCAAAGACCAACATAAATAGCGTATAATGCACCTGAGTAGTAATAATTCTTGAGAGCCTGAGCTCAGTAACTATTAGATTTCATCGTGTTTACGGCCAGATAAGCAGAACCGGACGGCCGCGTGCGGTCCGGCCTCACTTGCAAGTCAAAAAGTTGGCTGCTATTCACACGAACGCAATATCAGGCCACCATGGACGCCCCGAAACCCCTCGAACTCGTCTACAGCACCGTCGACGGACTGGATCTATACCTCGACGTCTTTGTGCCCGAGAGTGCAACCGAGACCTCTAAGGCCCCTATCTTCGTCTGGTGGCACGGTTCGTATCTTTGAGTTGTCGACCCAAGCAACAGTCTCAGCTTTTACAGGCGGGGGTTTGCTGCAAGGGACGCGTAAAGGTACACCGGGTCCCAGTGGAGTCTGCTCCTCATCTTCTGACTTCTCATGCATCGAGGTACCGCTCCGCACCATCTCTCAGCGCCGGCGAAACACAACATCTGTATCGTTTCCGCCGATTATCGGTTGGCACCACAGACACGCCTGCCTGGAATCCTTGCCGACTGCAAGGGTGAGCTTATATTGGCAACCTGCCCCAGTCTAAGTAATCCAACCGAGTCCAGCCGCAATGGACTTTGTCCGCTCCCCCGCCTTTGCCCTCGCCACAGGAAACCGTGTCAACCCGTCCAAGATGATTCTGAGTGGCAGTTCTGCTGGGGGGTGGCTTTCGCTCCTCGCCGGAACTGGTATCGGGTATGCTGCCTGTGGTCTTGAGCTTCCTTCCCCCGTCTCGGGGATCTGTGCGCTCTACCCCATTTCCGACCTCACCGACCCATTCTGGACGACCAAACAGCATCCCGTGTCGTACATGCCGCGCGTCGTGCCCGATGACGAAGTCGCGCCGTTCATGGACCCAACTGCCGATAAGGTTGCATTTACAACCTTGGACAGCAAGCGGTCAGTGTTCTACCACTACATGGTGCAGGAGTAGGTCATTCCTACCTCCCCGATGGCACACTCATAACCGGCATCCCAGAGGCATCCTGGAGTCGCTACTGCTGGAGGGTACTAGTATCCCCGGGTCTGCGTTTGCCGTCGCGCCCGCCATCAAGACGGGCCAATTCACAGTACCACCAACGTATGTGATCCACGGCGAAATCGACGACAAAGTTCCGTGCAGACAGGCGCGCGATGTCGTCGAGGCCCTTGAGGAAATCAGGGGTGATGTCGAATATGAGGAACTGCCAGGCGTGGATCATCTCTTTGACAGGGATCCAAATTGTGAGATGGAGAACATGTACGCGTTCGTTGCTCGAGCCACGAAGTCGTGTCAATGAGGGTCCCTATGATTTCTCCTTGTAGTCGTTGAGTCGCTGTGTATCTTATTATTATCATTCAGCAAAGCTATGAGTACATACCAGGCCAGTGAGACCGTCAGAGAGCAAGTAATACACTAAGATGCTATGTAGAATCCTACACCATCACACGGCCGTTGTCGTAGTCCCCAATATTGACCTCGCCCACGCCCCATCTTCGGCAACCTTCTCTGCGAAGAAATCACCCAGCACAGATCTTAGGTCGCTGATAGCAGCCACATCTATTGGATCGGTTGCGTCTAATGAATCGATCATGTCGGACTGCACTCGTAGCACGCCCAAAGCATCCTGAGTTTGTTCGTTAGTACCATATTTGAACAGACCGAGGTATAATGTCACCATGACAGCAGTGGCGAGTGAGACGTCGTCACTGCATTCACTTCCAACGACTTTTGCGCCACCGCCCTCGACGAGGCCTTTCCGCACGGCCTCCTTGCCGATGCCCACGAGTCCGCGGATCGCTCCGTGGCGTGTACCGCTGCTTTTGCCTGGCGATACCAGCGCGAGTAGCAGAGTTTTCATTATTCGAGGAGAAAGAGAAGGGTAAGTCGTCGAGTGCTCCGTGAGAAGTCGCGATAGAGTTTGGGCGGCGGAAATACGGAGCAGCGTGGCATGTGTTGGTGGGAGGGACGAATGCAGGAGGGTGGAAAGAATGGGAGGCAGCATTTGGTGAAGCTGTTATGTGCATCGTTGGCAGATAATTCGTACACAACGGATTAGACGCACGTATGGTTCCACAAACAAAGTTCTGTTGGCGAGCAGCGCGCCGATAACCGAGATGAGCACCTCCAGAACCTTGCCGTCCATCTCGCTCATCCCCCCATCTTTGAGGCCACGAACAACGCCATCGCCGACCCATTTGATGAGATACGGGAGCAATGCTTGAAGACCCGCGTCGCTCCGCAAACTAGCCAGTGCCGCGTCCCGTTTGGTGAGGTCCGACCCAGGCGGCAAGAGCGACGACGTTAGTCGCGTGTAATAAAGCTGGAGCTCTCTGGACAGAACCTGCTTGACCAGTTGCTGCTGCTGCTGCAATTGTTGCTCTTGCTTTTTGGTCGCCGCCAACGGTGCACTGGAGATACCGTTCGTGAGTGATGGTTTGACATCCGGGGCGACCTCCTTGGGGATTGCCGGGGGATTTTCAGGAATGAGCGGCTGCACGCCCTCAATGGCAAGCCAGTGAGCCGTCCAGCTGACGCCTTTCGGTAGTGTGATCTTCTCTTCACGCAAGACGCGATCGAAGTCGATTTCCTCGTCCTCGACAAAGTAAACGGGCCCTGCTGCAGGGGCATTCGGAAATGGCAGGGCGCGCTTGAAGGTTGGTGCATTGTGAGAAGAGTGTCCATAGAGCGGCTCGATGTTGAGAACACGGAGGGCTTGTTCGATGTCCGTAGTAGTCATAGTGGTCCTACGACCGTGCCGCATGAATCGTGCTGCTTCCTATACGCGTTTAGCGGCGAAACCATCGCAGATAGAGGAACACACCTCGATAACCTGGTGTATTCGATACTCAACATCGCTTGCGAGCGCGGAGGCTACGGCGTCGGAGATAGTAGGCAGGTTGAGTGAATCAGCGACATCCT
>CVRE01175218.1:0-28643 GCA_001179765.1 Crepidotus sp. BD-2015
GACGAAGGTGCCCCCATCCCGCAGCTGGTCGCTGAGGCCATTGCTGCCTTTGATTCCAACAACCTGACCAGAATTCGAGCCCTCAGTTCGCTGTTATAGGCGGCCAATATCCTGACGCCAACCTAACGCACCCACCATGGTCCATGCTCATCTTCCCACCAATTCTAACTTATCTCTCGCTTGCAGGCCTGTGGTTGACGATATGGAGGACAAGGTGATAATATGCAAGGGTGTTGTTGTTCTGCAGCGTGTAGGTACCCGAAGGATAGACGATACAGACAGCGCTTGTTTTGGCAAAATTAATTATACCCCATGGTCTACCCCGCACTCGTACCCCACGGGGTAGGAACCAAGCTGGGCAGCAGGCCCCCGGTCACTACCTCGGAAGGTTGTCTGGTTTTTTGTTACTGGTTTACTCTACGAAATGTACCCTTCAGGGCCTGATTTACTGGCCCGAAAACACCAGTCTTTCTGCTCCAGGGTTTTCAATGGCTGAGTTCGGATTCACTCTATCTGAGGGCGTCTGATAATTGATTCTCCTAATGGGCCAAGTGACCGGGGGCCTAGGGCGGCCCGTTGCGCCGGGGTTTATCCATGTGCAGGCCTTGACGGTCGACGTTCGAAGTTGATCCAGCCAGCGTAGCAGCAAGCTCTGTCCACCACATCCATGGCTTGCGCGCCTGCATTCAGACAGTCGCGCTCTGTCCTTTCTCTCGCTTTGCGGAGGTCAAGGCGAGGTAACCAGCTTTTCTTTCTCGTTTCGAGTCATACGTCGCTCAGACCGCCATCGGTTCTTTAGTCGTAGAGTATCGTGCCTCCAGCACCGCGGCGGGTACACCGTACTCCTCCCTCATAGTCGGCGCGCCGCGCGAGATCTATCCAGATGAACGGCGCGTCAGAGTCGTCTCACGGACCCACATCGTTTCTGACTCGTTTCTCTCAAAGGCGCGTCGCCCTGACCCCCCAGAACGCCGCGGTCCTTCTAAAGAAAGGATTTTCCAAAGTTCTGGTAGAGAAGAATGCGGGTGAGTCGCTTTTCTATCGCTGCCACGATACTCGGCGGATCTGACACGTACCAAGGCGCAAATGCCCAATTCCTTGACGAGGTCGATACCACGCCAGCCGTCCTGAACCGTTCCTTACCTTCATGTCTAGCAATACATAGCAGCGGGGGCTACTATTGCTTCTCGGGATGAGGTGTTCACTTCGGATATCCTGCTGAAAGTACGTCCTCCCCTGGAGGGACAGGAATCGCAGCGGATAAAGCAAGGAAGCACCGTCATATCGTTCTTGTACCCCGTGCAAAACAAAGTCATTGTCGATACTCTCGCGTCTCGCAAAGTAAATGCGTTCGCTATGGACCTAATTCCTAGAATCTCGCGGGCCCAAGTATTCGACGCTTTGAGGTGCGTAATCAGTTTATGACTCGTTTTTGTCCCTCACATTCCGGTCTAGTTCTATGGCCAATATCGCCGGGTACAAGGCTGTTTTGGAGGCGTCCAGTAACTTTGGCCGCTTCTTTACGGGCCAGACCACAGCCGCAGGAAAGGTGGGCATATTTGCGTCCTGCATCACTCACAACTAACTTTCAAACAGATTCCGCCAGCAAAGGTCCTCGTCATCGGTGCTGGTGTTGCTGGATTGAGCGCCATCGTAACTGTACGTCTGATCGATCACTCTTGCAATGCCTTTCTCAACCTGTTCGATTGCAGGCGAGGCGGCTTGGAGCCATCGTTCGAGGCTTCGACACCCGTTCCGCGGCCCGCGAACAAGTGGAATCGCTAGGTGCCGAATTCATCGAGGTAGATATCAAAGAGGAAGGCGGCGGTGGCGGTGGATATGCCAAGGTACCTCTCGAAGCTTTTCAATGGCGGCAAAACTAACTTGGAGTGCAAGGTCATGTCCAAGGAGTTCATTGCTGCGGAGATGGTGATTCTCTAGTGTTGACCAGATGAACACAAGTGATTAACAGTGATCCATCTAGGCTTTATTCATGGCACAAGTGAAGGAATGGCAGGCTGATATTATCATTACTACAGTTGACTTACTCTCTTTCTTCCGACTCTTCGGCTATTAACGCACCTCCAGGCTCTGATCCCAGGCAAACCTGCCCCCAAACTAATCACTAACGAAATGGTCGCTGCTATGAAACAAGGATCCATCATTGTCGACCTTGCCGCGGAGGCTGGCGGCAACTGCGAGGCCACCAAACCTGGACAGCTATATATCCACCATGGCGTCACAATCATAGGTCGGTAACCGCCTCCTTCCGAAGTTTAGCGGAGCAGAACTGAGCTAGATTTCCAGGTTACACTGACTTGCCGTCTCGCCTTCCGACACAATCCTCCACTCTGTATTCTAACAACGTTACCAAGTTCCTGTTGTCGATTGGAGGAGACGGCAAATTTGCCGTCGATTTAGAAGACGAGGTCGTGCGGGGATCAATCGTTGTGCATGAGGGATCCATCCTTCCTCGGGTGGTCCCTCCTCCGGTTGTCCCTCCCTCCATTCCGCCAACTCCCACCAAGGAAGAAGCAGCAGAAGCTGTTGCGGTTACACCATGGAGGAAGGTGTCTGGTGAGGTCGCGACCGTAACTGCAGGAATGGCAGGGGTGCTTGCTCTCGGCAAGGCCACTGGAACGGCTTTCATGGACAATTTCTTCACCTTTGGATTAGCGGCGCTCGTTGGCTACAGGCAAGCGGCTTTCGCTATTTGTTTTACGCCGGAAACTGAACCGCAGTGAAGAGTGGTCTGGCAGGTCGCCCCTGCATTGCATTCTCCCCTAATGGTTGGACTTCCCTTATTTTGGCTGTTACATCATTTCTGATGAGCCTCGTCACACTTGCAGAGCGTGACGAATGCCATATCGGGCATGGTAGGTGTTGGCGGGTTGTTTGTGATGGGTCAGTTTATTCCCTCCCGCGGAGTTCTTTAGCTGATCACCAGTCAGGCGGTGGTTATCTTCCCGGGACCATACCTCAGGCGTTGGGCGCACTTTCGGTGTTGCTCGCCAGCGTCAATGTCGCTGGAGGTAAGCTACAGTTTTCCGAGGCTGTATAGTATTGATGGACTGACTCGTTTCTTGTAGGCTTTATCATTACAAAAGTAGCCGTTCGACGCTCATCATCTTCGCTTCATATTCATTCTTGTCGTAGCGAATGCTTGACATGTTCAAGCGCAGTACAGACCCGCCCGAATATTCATGGCTATATGGTGTTCCCGCTATCGTAAGTGGCATAATACTATTGCAAACCAAACTGATACTTAGCTTCCCAGGTTTTTGCCGGAGGGTTTTTAGCTGCGGCCAGCACCGGTGACTCTTCCATTGAATCGTGCGGAGTGCGAACACTCACCGGCTTGAATTGAAGGCATGGCTGGTCTGGTCCAGGCGGGATATCTTGCTAGCTCTGTGTTGTGCATCGGTCCGTCCGGTGCTTCCAGTTACTAGATCGAACGTCCAATCTGACTCTTCTTCGTCAGGCTCCCTTTCTGGATTAGCTTCTCAAGGAACAGCGCGTCAAGGTAAATAAGAATGCAGGAAAGGTGTGCCACAATCGGACTCGAACTTGAACAGGGAATTCTCTCGGGATGCTCGGGGTGGGTTCAGGTATATTGGCGTCATTAGCTGCAGTCGGGTTTCCCCCAGCTGTCCTCGCGCAATTTGCCGGAGTGGCTGGCATAGGAGGAATAATAGGTACTGTCGTTGGCAGGTTAGTTTCCCTTGACGATGGGTAGCGCTTTATCTAACGCTGCAACGTAAGACGAGTGACGGCCACAGAACTGCCCCAGATGGTTTGAACTGTGTTATCCGAGGAGGGTCATGCATTGACCATACCTCAGGTCGCTATGCTCCATAGTGTAGTTGGTCTTGCTGCGGTCATGACTTCCATTGGCAGCATCCTGTCGGACCCATCTCACGCTTCCATGTTGCACCTTGTCACTGGCTACGTACGATCACCTACAGCGAAACCTGCAGCGAGCTCACTCACACCATTTCTAGTTAGGTGTAGTTATCGGAGGAATCACGTTCACGGGTATCTATGTCGCTCCCCTTCTCACTGGATATCACTATATCATGATACAGGTTCGATCGTCGCGTTCCTTAAACTTGCTGGAAGAATGTCGTCCAAACCCCTTGCACTTCCCGGGAAACATTTGGTCAATAGCACGTTGCTGGGGCTGAATGGACTGACAATGGTAAGTTCACGCCTACCTGTATATCCCAATGACCTCTGAACTCCCGTAGGCTGGATTTTTGTCCATGGCCCCGTCTGCTCCGATCGTCGCCGCTGCATTCCTCTCCACAAGTGCTCTTCTAAGCTTTATCAAGGGTTTCACGACCACGGCGGCAATCGGAGGCGCCGACATGCGTAAGCTTTTTCTCCTTAGTACAGTCCCTTGAGCTCATCGCCCGCAATTAGCCGTGGTTATCACTGTTTTAAACGCTTACTCGTCAGTCTTGTTCTGCATCAATCCCTATGCTTTCCTTAACGTGTCAAGTGGGTTTGCGCTTGTCGCTGAAGGCTTCATGCTCGATAATCCGCTACTGACCACCGTTGGTTCTTTGATTGGAGTGAGCGGATCTATCCTGTCGTACATTATGGTTCGTGCTTGCACATCTGGTGCCTGTCCGTCCTGATTGTGGACAGTGTGTTGCTATGAATCGGTCACTGCCCAACGTGTTGTTCGGAGGGGCTACTGCGGTTCCCCAAGACACCCGGGAAATGGTGGGAAGCATAACCAAGGCCTCCGTCGATGACACAGTGGAGGCATTGGTGAACGCAGACAGTGTGATATTAGTAGTAGGCTATGGCATGGCTGTCGCAAAGGCGCAGTATGCCATCTCGGATATATGCGCGCATCTCCGAGCGAAAGGTATCACTGTGCGCTTTGCAATCCATCCCGTTGCAGGAGTACGTGCTTCTTTGTCGTGGTAGATCTCACTCGTATCTGATGGGTTATATTTCTCAGCGTATGCCAGGTGAATTTTGAGATTTGTACTTCTTGTCAGATCTCCAACCTACCTGGTTTCTTTTTCCAGGCCAAGTACATGACTCTGTCGCGTTATAGAGTCATTTTACTAATACGAGACGTTCTAGTGCAACGTCCTTCTCGCGGAGGCTTCTGTGCCATATGATATAGTTCTGTGAGCACTTTCCACGCCCAGTGCCCACCCCACTGTTTCGGGAACTGAGCATGGCCTTTTCAGGGAAATGGATGAAATCAACGACGACTTCAAAGAAACGGACCTCACGCTCGTCATCGGGGCCAACGACACAGTCAACCCGATATCACTTGAGAAGGGATCCGCTATAGCGGTTCGTGCTTGCGATCTTCTTTCACGCACATACATCTAACCATGCCGAACAGGGGATGCCAGTGTTGCATGCTTGGAAAAGTAAGCAAGTAATCGTCATGAAGCGAGGGATGTCGAGTGGATACGGTGATTTTTTTCTACCAGGCCCAGAGATTGCACACTAACAGCTCAACGCAGCCGATGTCCCCAATCCCATGTTTTTCATGCCCAACACGAAGATGTTGTTCGGGGACGCAAAGGACACGTGTGATGGTCAGCAACTTCCTCTGTTAGTCCTGGATACCTTACTCACGTTGAAACTATAGCCATAAAACGAGGGCTGGAAACCAAAGGCTAATTCAGCTGATTCGTGTGTAGTTATCAAGGAATATCTGTATGTATTTAGGCACATTCTGGCGCGTCGATATGTCACGTGCACATGTGTAATTGTACGCTTTCAAAAGTGTAGGACTCTTGTCTCTTAGCCTAGACATAGGATGGCGACCTTGGAATTGTTTGATGTTGCGGGTATAACATTAATATTCGTAATCAGTACTGTAGTTCGAGGTAGCGTAGGATCTACGGGTAACATTCATTATCTTGCGAATAACAATGACTCCTTGCTATCGTCTGGTAACGGTTTGGCGAGCGAGTTCAAAGACAGAGCTGACGATGATCGAGAGCTAGAAGTATACGATAATAGGGCGTTGTGCTGTCCGACCGCTGGCGAACGTATTGAGCTAGCGGATCTCCACTTCTCGGGCCAACCCAAGGCCCACGCGAAAGATTCGGATCGTTTTGGCTGGTGGTTGTAGAGCCACGTTGCAACCAGCACGATGAAAGAGCCGGTGATAAATGTAAAGGTGATTTGGAAGTCGAAGAGGGCGACGGAAGCCAGGAAGGAGATGACAATGCTCAGACTGGTGGCAAAGCCTTTAAGGATGTTGTCCGAGTATTTGATGACCAGAGCGGTGAGGAGACCACCGAACACCTGCACGCATACGGTTCCCCATGCCCACCCGCCGAAATTGTGGAATAACGTGGGTACCCAGCCTTCTTGGGGATCCGAAGCGTACAGGTAAAAAACGGGGGCCAGGGCAGGGAGGAGGGAGAACAGCGAGAGCTGGACATTCCGAACCCACAAGTCCGTCTGGGAGTTTTTCAACACCATCTCGAAATAAACACCCGCGAGGCCGGACGTCAAGCACGCCGTAGCGACGGCGATGAATCCCTTCATCGCATTCATGGTATGGGTGTCGTCCTGCAGTACACCATCCTCAACTACGCGGACAGCTCCCGCCTGTATTTGGACAACGCCAACTCCGATGGCCAAAAACAGAAGGGCAATCCATTGCGGAGAGGTCAGCTTTTTCCGCAGCAGAAGCACGGAAAAGCCAGCGGTCGTGAGGATCTTCATCTGGTAGCTGACCTGGAATGTCGCTGCTTGTAGATTGGACACCGCGACGAACTGCAGGTTGTTTTGGATGACTGGGGGAGACAGCACGGGTTGGCTTTCGCATTTACGCGTCCGGGGATTTGGGCTCACCATAAAGGATCGCGGGTATCGACAATTTCCAGCAATCTGGGCTAAAGACATCTCCAACCAGTCTTTTTACGCGGGCGACGAAAGAACGGGCGTAGCTGGCGGGCTGGCCTGCGATATCGGATGACGGTGCGTCTACGTGCGAGAATGCAATAACGAGGGATATTGAGCCCTTCAATATTTCGTTCATGAGCACTGCCGTTGCCGGAGAGTAGGCACGCGACGGTGGCGTAGAAACTCGGGAGTAGTGCATGATGAGCGTAAGCAGCGAATTTTGGACAGCAAGAGTAACCAGGCTGGAGGAAGGGTTAGATATGGGACCAGCTCGAATGAAGGAGGCGCACGAGAGGTATTTGAGGGGTACTCCCCAGAGTGAAGGGACACTGGATATCGTTCCGTCGTTTGCTAACCCTAGCTCGCCGTTGCTTTCGTCGTGTCGATCATTAGGGTCCATTATGTTGAGATGTATTGAAGCAGGTCGAGGGTTAACGGCGTACATGTCGAAGGGGCACAGTCTCGTCGACCGGGGTCGAGGCACTACTTGTTCAAGTTCAAGTTGAGCCTGCTGTCCGATCAGATGCATCAGCTGATTCGCAGCGAGAGGCGGGCATTCAAATGAATAGTGTACAAGCTCCTGGATACTAATAGGCTGTATACAATAAATAGAAATGTAAATGCCCTAGCTCCCAACTCGGCTTTTTCTATCTGTCTCGTAGAGGCCATAAATACTATACGTCGGGCTACGGTACTCTGCATAGGCCACCGGATTGGCGTGTTCCAAACCCATCTGAGTAAGGGATGGTAACGGCGGAGGGGAGGGAACGCGGGGAGGCTTGTCGTCACTCCTGGACAGTGTCTTTGTGGGTACGAGAGTCGCCGACGATCCAGACGACAGATTGAGGTCTATAGCACTTTTTTCGCCACTGAAATCCATCAACATGAGACTCCCCAGCGCCGCAGTTGCATCCAACGTAGGAGACACGGGTAACCGGAGCTCTTCGCCTCCAAAAACACGGCTTACGCGGTTGTTTGGAGCGGGTTTTTTGTGGACGCGTTTAGATGGCCGCTTCGCCTCTACGACACTAAGCGAATCGTCCGGATACAGGGTGGGTTGAGGGGACGATGGATATATCGTGGCAGGTGATCCGAAGCCCAATGCGGAGGCCAGACTTTTGGTATTCTTTTCTGTGCCGGATTCAGACTTGCGTTGGAGGGGAATGTTGATGGATGGATCCGCGTCACGGACGTTGACTTTGGTGGACTGGCTGGGCGGCATGGCAGAGATGCGTGGGTGTGCGTAGTATGAAGACTTTATCCGAGTTCGCCCTGGGATTGTGGGGGGAGTGGGAATAGTGGGACTGCGTACGGTCATCTGAGGCGACACGACCTCGGCGCCATCGTACGCGAATCCGTAGGAATAGCGTGTTGTTTTAGAATGGGGGCGCTCCCTGTTATTTCTTTCGCCGAGTGTACTGCTTCTGCTTCTTTGAAGAACCCTGGGGTTGACGCGTTCCATGACGGGATATCCGTCCGCTGTGAAGGACGTGACCAGCCCATAGTTCGGATTGCTGGCCGGGGAGGAGGGATACATCGACGCTGAAGCCATAGAGAGTCGACTCGCAGCCCGAGTGAAGGCGCTGTGGACCTGCTGCATCGGTGCTGCGTACGGGGAGTTTGTGGGCGTTTGTGTGTTGGGTGCACCGAGCGAAGCATCCGTAGATTGATACTGACTCCTTTCGTTCCTACCGCCATAAGAGATCTTTCCGTGTGTACCGGAACGAGACAGCGAAGCGGAAGAGTTCCCAAAGCTGGAGGAAGGTGGAACAGTCGTAGTTGCAGGGGTCGGATACTGTGTCCAATTCCACAAGCCGCTATTGTCGGGACGCTCGGAGAGCCTTTCTTTCCCTCCAAATACCGGGGACTCCAGTTTGGTTTCGAATTCACTATCAGGGAAAGGGTCATCGAGTATTGGGCGCGACGGCACTGGGTGAGGGCGTCGGGTTGGCCGCGCACATAGTTTGATGAGGACGACCAACCCCAGCAGAAGGAATGCGCCAGCAACAGCTATGAGAGACATAGCAACAATTGGAAGCCGGTGTGGGGAAGATGTCACTGGTGTATTGTGTTGTTGATTATCTGCGGGCGTAGTTGGTGCGAGTGCAGTAGTTGCTGGTGTAATGAGGGGCTGGGTGGACACTGGAGCCGCCAATAGCGGGATGCTGGTGGGCACAGACGACAGAAGGCTGGAGATCATAGTTGCTTGTGACGGGGAGACGCTGGGCGGGACAGACGGAAGGGTTGAATATTTCACGCCATGGCGGATACCAGTGTCAGGAACAGGGTTCGGAACGGTAGTCCACGGTTCGCTGGCGCTGAGCTCGTTCTTCTGTCGAGTCTTTTCACTGGCTTTAGCGACGAGGTATTCGATCTGTTCGCGGGTCAACGGTGTGGGAGTCGGGGCAGCCTTCCTACTCTTGCGGACTAGGCGATTAGGGTGGAGGGGTAGTGGAATGTACTTTCCAGAAGGCGCCATTGCAGGTTCGAGCCGGGCGGGATAAGCTGTGGCAGTCTAGCTGAGCGAGACAGTCGCGTCGCGCTGAGAAGTGTGGGTCACACGTGACATTCCAAAGTCCTCCAAGCGGTGCTCCTGGCCTGAACCAATATCGACGAGGACTGGGTGCCCTGCGCACCAATTCGTCGGCCTACCTCCCAATTTCTTCCACCTCCCACCACCTCTTTTGTTCTCGTCCATTTCATTTCACACCCACCGCTGTATCTATTTCAATCACGGTGTGTTCTGTTATCCACAGCATATGCTACATCCATTCATCCACGCCAGAATCTGCCCCACAAACCTCGGTATAGTGGACAGCAGGGTACCAGACGCGACCACCAGTCTTTTGACGCCATGGATGTCGACGAACACGATGGGTGCGCCATCTTTCGCGTTTTACTTCTAATAATATATGAACACTCATCAGCGACGCGGCGGGGGAATCCCAAGCATCTGAGATACTTCGAATTGCCATGGAACGCGGGTCTGATGAGGACGAGGAAATATCTGCGCGCACGATCCCAGTGGATGAACCCGACATGTCCAAAGATTCGTCCTATGGCTCGTTCAATCCACCCTCAGCTCCCCAATATCATTACCATGGCCTAGCCACGACCCAAACACAGTCACAAACTGATGTAGAAAGCAACCACAATGAAGAAGGGTCACAGAAGGAGAATCTAAACTCTACGCGAGCTGCCTTGTCCTCTTCCGGGAACCAAATACAAGGAGGCGTTGTGCAGTCTCCCAGACGTCCCTCAAAAGCCCCACTCGTAGAAAGCCCACGCTGTGTAGCTTCAAAGGCGCGCTTTAGAATGTTCTTTGGTAATTGATGTTCTGATCTTTTCTTAGTCCACAGCAAACGCTAAAACGGTCTCCTTTGAGCCTCCGAAAGCTGTCTCAACACCCGCAAAGCTTCCGGAAGCTCTCTCTACCGGTCGTCTCCCTCGACGTCTTCCCCCTCCTTCGAAACGGGACCATTCTCAGGACTCGTTGGCAGGAGACCTTGGAGATACGGCAGAAAAGATCACAGCGTCTTCCAAGCAGTTCGTAATTCCAGTGGCGCAGTTGGGTACTGACTCTCCCTCCGTCGAGATGTCTCCAACTCGGAGAACAAGATATACCGACGACATCTCATCGGTCGACGACTCTGCACAAAGGGCCATGTACGAGGAAGGGACGTTGGGGACGATTCTCGTCAATGCCACTCCTACCCCGTCTAACTCGGGAAGTTCCCAATCCCAATCCCAATCGCAGGACCCCATGGGGGATTCCGATGATTATTCTCTCTATGCGCATCAGCCAGAGGAAGGAGACCGAATTCTCCCGCCTCAGGACCCCGGCAGTCAAGGTTCCACCCAATACGAGAGTAGCCAGCCCACCTCGAGCTATTTGCGGCTCTACGATCCTCCTACACAGGCGCTCGAGCCAACACAGATCTTTGAGCCAACCCAATTGGCGGATGAACCCACCCAAATCGTGGAAGCTAATCAGCTTATCGACGATCATAGCACATCGCTGAACATCTCAAACGCCGGAGGAGAGCATTCAAATGTCACAAGCGCTGCGGGGCAGCCCAGGAGTCTGCTGAATTCGCTTGAGCCGTCCAAACGAAGTCGCTATGCCGAGCGCCTGGGTCTCAGTGAATCGGTGGACAAGTCTTATATCGAAGCACGGGGCGAAGCATTCTCGCATGTCACCAGCGTGGCGGGGAACTCAAGCATGGCAGGGCAGCCCAGGAGCCTGCTAAGTTCGCTTGACCCGGCCAAACGCGATCGTTACGCCAATCGCTTGGGCCAAATCCCTCGTGTCGACTGCGCTCCCAATGACACAAGCGCCACCGACGATAGCCGCGGCAGACATCCGACTATGCAAGAGCCACAACCAGCATCTGAGTACGAACAGATGCCTCCAAATCGGTCAATTGGACAGTCGAAACCGAGTACTAGTGCTGCGCCGCGTCCTCGTCAGGCTCTTGTCGACGAAAGAACGGAAATCATTCCCGACTCCGAACCTCCACGAGAGGGGTCGCTTTCGCCGCTGCCCACGAAGCCATCCACCAGCAGTCCACCGCGGTCCCGCCCCCGCCGTACCAGTTCGCCTACGGACTCGGATGGCGAGGTCGTCCCAGACTCCATGGCTATAGATGTTGACGGAGAGGCTAAAGACGAGCAGAACAAGTCGAGGCTTGAAGAGGAAGAGGAGGAGGAGGAGGAGGAGGAGGAAGTCCCGCTATTCAAGGCACGGAATGGGGGTAAACAAGCGAACTTGAAGGGCAAAGGGAAAGCGGTCGAAATGGGACCCCCTTCGACGAAACACAAGGTAATTTGGATCGTGATAAGGGACAAAGTGATGAACGCTGATCGCTGCATAACCCCAGAGGAAACCCAAGATCCGCAATCCCCCGAAGAAGCGCAGGACCCGCGAAGTGTCCCCAGAGGTTCCTTCATCTGTTCCCCATCAGGACCTCCCCGAGCCCGACGAAGGGCGATTTGCTCCTGCAACGCGAGCTCGCAAGCGAGCTGGCGGATCTTATAAGGGGAGGAACGAGACTGAGGAGGAAGAGAGCTCGGAAGACGAGGAAGTCACCACAGAGCCCGCTGATGATGACGAGTACCTGGATGCAGGACCCTCCACGCGTAAACGGAAACGCGCAGTCAAGACAGAAAATGCATCTGCTGAGCCTCAGCCGAGGCCCCAGCGAGGCAATAAAACTTCCGCGGCTACTAACAAAGGGCGCGCAACTTCCACCAGCACCTTTAATGGCGCGTTGAACCCTACCCGCGTGTTTGCACTTTGGCGCAAAGATGGCAACTACTACTCTGGCATCATTCACTCGCAGATTGACCATGAGCGTTACAAGGTGAATTTCGATGACAACACCTCGGACGAAGTCCGACTCGAGCAGATGCGTCTCTGCGAACCCCGAGTCGGAGATACTGCATTCGTCGCAGGATTGCTCCGCGCTGTGACTATCACGGACGTGTCAGGTCCAGACCGGAAGATCTCCGTGAAGGCGGACGACTTTGCGGATGCCGTGGATGTCTCGGCCCTCAGGATCACGGCGAGGACGATCGGGTCCCATTGGAAGGATCGCGTCCTGACTGCAGAAACCATTGTTTGTATGGTGAAACCTTCCAAGGCGGTCACCAGCCCCACCCCTTCTCGCGTCTCTGTCCTAAGCGCGGTGTCAAAGAAATCCGAGCTTTTTTCGGGAATCGGGTTCTGCATTACCCATGCTGAAGCTGAACAGGAAAAGGAGTTGGTTGCTGCGTGTATCAAGATCAACGGCGGGGTAGTGATCGACGACTGGGAAAATGTTGTCACTATCAAGGGCAAGCACGCCAACAACAGGGTGACGCTTGAACCGAGCGACGTTGAACCTGTTTTCCGCGGGTTGGAACGCGTTTTCCTACTGTCGGACGATGTAGCGCAGACGTCCAAGTTTCTACTCGCTCTCGCGTTCGGCGTACCTTGCCTGCGAACCGACTTTATAGAGCACGCCGTCGATACGGTGAGGGCAAATGCAAAGCGTAACGCCACTTTCAACTAACTTGAATACAGGGCGACCTGACGGACTGGATGATGTACATGCTCCCGTCCGGATTCTCCGAGACCCGTAACTGCCGGGTATCGCAGTTTGTCAACGTCGATTGGGGCGAAGCCGCCGAAGATATTACGGATATCATGAACAATCCTGTGGCCCACAAAGTTTTCAGGGGCAAGACGATCCTGTACATCGGACCGGAGGTCCAAACGGGGAAGACACGGAAGCAGGTTCGTCAATGACTCTGGCTCGCCTCGTCGAATTGATACTTAGGTGCTTTCTAGAGCATCAACTTGGCGATTCCGCGCGTCATGCTTGCCATGGGTGCAGATTCTGTCGAGGCTGTTCGCGAGCTCAAGCACGCGTCTCGTCCGTCCGGCTTTGACTATATCGTGAACAAGGGTGCTGCCCGCATTCCCAAGTCGCACAAGTCCACGGTCGTCTCGTGGGACTGGGTCAAGGATGCCCTCATCAGTGGGTGTATTCCCGCCATCCCTCCCCAGTGAACGCCATCATCTATCACACATTGGAGCAACTCGGACGAGAGTTTTCTTGGACATGGGCGGGTGGCCGCCCCCCCCAATCAATCTGTATCATATATTGTACTCTTCTTGATTATTCCTACTTACTCGACGCACACCTACTTAATGTATCATACTTTACTGCTCAAGTTGTGTGAACGCGAACTCTAGTCTGTACGACTTGCTCCGAGAACCGTCCGAACCAGCATCGATGGAACATCTTGACCTCTTCGTACAGACCTTGCAGGACCTTGCTGGCTCGGGATCTCACAGCCCGGGTCAATGTCAATGGATGAGATTTGATGAGATCTCAAGCAGCCGAATTGGAGTGAGCGAGGAGGAGTTTAATCGAATCTTGCGGGCAGTCTCGCCCTCCTCAAGCTGAGTAGATCCTAATGTCCCAAAATCTTCACTGAGCTCTAGTCGAGAGCAATCTTGTCTTGATTGGCACTGACGAAAATCGCTGGCAGCTGGCAGGAAATACATAGATAAGAAACGTCCGACGGCTGCACCACTCTCGACGGCGCACTCGCTCAGAGCTTGATGCCACAGCGATCGCACTTTTGCTCCGTATCGATGCTAGAGGTTGTGGTCAGCGGGAAGATGGCGGCCCAGGACAAGAGAGATACAAACAATAAGCATATTAAACCGATTGGGAAGCACACCTGCGCGCAGAGGGTTTATAGAAGGAGGGAAAAGATGAGCTTGTAGA
Source organism: Crepidotus sp. BD-2015 (assembly GCA_001179765.1). NCBI lineage: Eukaryota > Fungi > Basidiomycota > Agaricomycetes > Agaricales > Crepidotaceae > Crepidotus > Crepidotus sp. BD-2015. The sequence goes on from CVRE01175218.1 coordinate 14,175, forward strand.
CACACCACAGCCGTGATTATTCCACAGACGCCTATGTGAAAATTTATAGATGGATATCAAACCGGTTCAATTTACGCACCGTACTTGGTGGTCGGTTGATGGATGCCTTGGGCGCATTGCGCAAACACTGTAGCCAAAGGTTAGCTGCACGAGGGGGGCTCTAGTGAGAACACGACTTGCGTTGGGCACGGTATTCCTCCCCGACTTGGGCAGCGCTCCGCTGACTGGGGTGGGATTGGGGCTGGACATGGTCGTCAGGTTGCACCGCAAACAAGATACGAACGGACACACCTGGGGCTGGGGAGCGTAACCCTGGGGCTGGGGGGCGTAGCCCTGGTGTGGGGCGGGTGCGTACCCCTGTGGGGTTTGTGCCTGAGGACCGGGACCCGCTGGGGGAGTGTACACGGGAGGCCCTGGAGCGGCTGGGTCATAGGCAAGGGTGGTCTTGTCGGACGAGGGCATGGGAGAAGGATCTGAAAAAGGGGCGAGGGAGCGAATTGACTTATAGGCCGCACGGAGGCGGTGCCAGACGAGATCAGTTTCAAAGGCTGTAGCGAGGCCTTGGCTTTATTCGTCAGAACAAGGCGGGGATCTGGAACCACATAGCAAGGCCGTCGCTGGCCGTCCAGTGCCGACGACGGAGACGGCGCAAAGAGACGGAGAGCGTCAAGAGTGTTCGCCGCAAATATTTGATCCTAACAATTATCCCATCAATCCAATCTTGGCCTTGACACAATGTTAGGCTGGCAAAGCATTCTACTTTCAGAGTCCCAGCTCTCCCTCGTATGTTGAAGCTACATCCCGAATCCATTCTCTCGCTCATTGGGACAGTCTCACACGCTCAAATGCGGTCAATCTTTTCGCTGGATCGCCTCTGCTGGCTCACCTCCCGAATATCGCTTCTGCCTCCCTGACCGTGTCGTGTGTCTCAAGCAAAATCCTACGACCCTCTTCTATCGCACTGTAATTTCGGACCCGCAGCCTTCGGATCTCCAGCTCTCCTTGCGCCAAGCCGAAACTCTCGTCTGGCTCAATTCCTACTTCCAACTCGATGTCGACCTCCATAATCTGTATGCAGAGTGGGCCACTCGCGACAAGGTCTTTTCTTCAATAGAGGCGCGCTTTTCAGGCATCCGCATGCTGAGACAGGTCAGTTCGAGCTGAACCACGCTCTCATTTATTCATGCCAACACAGGACCCTTGGGAAAATCTCATCTCGTACGTTCGTCTCTGCCGCGCATCGGGTGCCTCTTAAACCTGCTCAAGGTTCATCTGTTCTTCGAATAACAACATTGGGCGTATAACAAAAATGGTACAAAGCCTGTGTCGACATTACTCTGAGCCTCTGTTGTCTCTGCCCGACCCCTCGGACCCATCGCTTCAGGTGCAATACTACCCTTTTCCGCCGGCGGCCGTGCTCGCTGCACCCGATGTCGGAGTTACCCTCCGCGGCCTTGGCTTTGGATATCGCGCCAACTTTATTCAGCGGACGGCCAAAATGCTGGTCGAAACCCACGGGACTGGCGACGCACCCGAGAAATTCCTTGCCAGCTTAAGAACCACAAGCACCGAAAACGCGAGGGGAGAGCTCCTCAAGTTTGTGGGCGTTGGTCGTAAAGTCGCGGACTGTGTTTTGCTTATGAGCTTAGACAAGGTTTGTTCACTCACTATACATACTGAACAACCGCTAAAGGCGCGATGCAGAAAGAGGTGGTCCCTGTGGATACGCATGTTCATCAAATCGCGATAAAGCACTATGGGCTCAAAGGCTCTCTGAATGCCAAAGCAAGCATGACGCCGAAGCTGTATGAGCAAATCAGCACCAAACTGGTTGCTGTATGGGGTGACTACGCTGGATGGGCACACTCGGTATGCGTTATTTTGCCTTTGCAAGTATGTACTGATTCCACCATAGGTGCTCTTCACTTCGGACTTGAAGGCCTTTTCATCACCAACACCAGAAATCAAAAATGTTCTCCCGACTCCTCCACCTACTCCCTCTCCCCTCAAGCGAAAATCTCGACCTTTAGAACAGCCATTCGCAGATGATCTGCCGGCGCAACCTTCGTCTCCCGCCGAGAGAGTGAAACGGAGAAGGCGGGATGATCTCACGTGACAAAATATCAATCGACTTTGATTCGACGGCTGGGTGGGCGGTCCATCGAGGATCTACCGCAGTTGTCATCCTTAGACCAGATCCGAGGTTAGGTAAGTACAAGCTCCGTTTGTGCAGGTTTAAATTGGTTATGTCGCAATACGCACATCCGGAAAAAGAAAAAGAGCGTCCGAGTCAACGTCTTCCCTTCGAGGGTTGAGGAAGTTGCTCGGACGAGGAAGGCTCAGGGGGCCGCCCTGAAGTGTTGAAGACTTCGCCATATTCGGGTGGGAGCGGATTGTCGTTTGACTCTGTGTAACTGTCGTAGACGCGGCCAGCATCCAACTCACGGCGCGATGGTGTGGTGGAGGCAGTTAATGTCTCCAACGAAGATATCAGCAGATGCAAATGCATTTGATGTATAGAGCTCCTTACCGAGAACGTAGGGTTGGGCCGCCATTGGCTTTGCGGCTGAGGTCTAGACGCAGTCGCCTGCTCTTCACTGTAAATGACCTGACGGGATCTTCGTCGCAGGAGGAGCCAGATCCCCAGGATGATCAACAGGAGGAGCAGTCCACCAAACACACCGCCCAGGATTGGACCAAGAGGTTTGGACGATGATGATAAGGATCCTACGACTTCGGGACCAGCAGTGGACGAGGGGGTGGGACCATGCGCAGATGGAGTCGCGGCAGAGCTAGACGGGACGGCATCTGCGATAAGACTGTGAGGAGCGTCCTAAAGCCTATATAAATCATGTACGCACTGGGATCGGGTACCGTCAGCTCAAACCTGTCCAGGGTGATTTGCGAGTTGCCGTTAAACGCAGGGTCTGGTTGGTTCATCAATATAACTTCATGCACGCCGGGAACGGGAAATTTTTGGGAGTACAGCACGACCTGAGGAGTATGAGTCGAGTTGACGATAAGGTCCGAGAAGACGCACGGGAGGGTTTTGTCCACCGTCTGTCCGATCTACCCCGTTGATTGGGATGAATTCGCGGTTGTTCGGATCGCAGTCGACGCAAATAAGGTAGGAGCCTCCACAGCAGCGTTTAATGCCATAGTAGAAAAATTCAGTGGCTGGAACTGCACAGAACAACTGAACGAGCCAATACGATGAAAGGTCGGGCACATACTGGGGAACACAAAAGTAACATTCACGCCGTTGGTCACGCTCGAGGACGCGAGGGTGCCGGTTTGGCCAACGGATGTGGCATTGTAAGTCCCGGTGCGAAACCAGCCGGGAGAATAATTGAGGACGGCGTCGCGGTCATCGTAGGTGATGTTCTGCGACATACCGGAGCCCCAGGGTTGCTCCAGAGCAGTGGGCGAATTCAAGAAGCAAACTGGAAAGAGAGAAGAAAAGGATGAGCAGCTGGATGGTAAGTGGCATGGCCTGATGAAAAGTATATATAAGTACGCTTGTTGCAATCCCAGGCACTGGCAGCGGTGGTCGTCAAGGACAGGGGCACTGATTGACAGCTGCGTAAGCGGACCACGTGTCCGCGCCCAAGTGACGCGTCAACTCCGAGTCCGAAGCTGCCAGTGCCGTTCTCGAACGACGCTTCACTGCACCCTCCATGGAATCCCAATCGTCAAAGATCGAGGAAATAATCGACACGACCCAGGAAATCCCTTCCGACTCAGAGTCAGAGATCGACAACACTGTGGGAGAGCAAGAGGCTGCAGCTCCATCGACCTCGGGCAAGAAGAAGAAGAAGAAGAAATCAAAGGCAGCCAAGGCACTCGCAGCCCTTCGCGGAAAGTCCGAGATACCCCAGGAGCTCGTAGATCAGGTCCTAGACAAGGTCAAGGCCGAAGGGGCCGCGGGCAGCGAAGAGGCCAACGAGGACAATGTCCGACAAGCTCTGGAGCACATGCAGATCATGGAGGTTGCGAAAGGCAAGGCCGGGGTGGGCGGTCATAACAAGAAGGATATGGGAGCGCACAAGGTTGGTGATACTGGTTTTAATTCCCGGCCCTTCTGATTTCGGCAGTTCTGGGCCACACAACCCGTTCCACAGCTAGGTCGGGATTGGGCATTTTTCTTTGACCGTATCTCTCATATTTCTCACAGATGAAGGACCGCCCCTCGATGATGGGTATATTGAACCGTCAAAACCCCGCGAAGAAGTTCGCCAGGAACCATATCCTTTACCGAAAGACTTCGAGTGGAGTACGTTGGATATCAACGATCCAAACCAGGTGAGGCACCCTTCCCTCGCTGAGCAATCCATCTCATTTCATCCAGAATAAAGAGGTCTACGACCTCTTGTCGGTCAATTACGTGGAGGATGACGATGCCTCATTCCGGTTCCAGTACAGCTCAGAATTTCTGCAGTGGTGTGTGCCTTCCGTGCCCAATTAATTTATGAGCTCAAGATGGATATTTCTCGTCAGGGCACTCAAACCTCCCGGGTACCACAAAGAATGGCACGTCGGTGTCCGAGTCTCTTCCAACAAGAAGCTCGTCGCGTTCATCTCTGGAGTACCAATAACAATCAAAGTTCGTGGCAAGTAAGTCCGTCGATATCTACTACTCTATCACGTTTACGATCTGTACGCGTTCAAGACTGTTTACCGCCAGCGAGATAAACTATCTCTGTGTACACAAGAAACTTCGGTCTAAACGACTTGCACCGGTCTTGATCAAAGAAGTTACGCGACAAGTCCATCTTAAGGGAGTATTCCAAGCCATATACACGGCAGGAGTCGTCATCCCTACGCCGATATCTGTGTGCCGGTGAGGACTCTGCTACACTCTACATTTCATAGCTGAGGTCCGTTAGGTACTACCACCGTGCACTCAACGTCGCTAAACTTATCGATGTCGGGTTCACGTATGTGCCCCGGAATATGACAACGGCGAGGATGATTCGGATGAACAAGGTTCCCGATACTCCGACACTCGACATACGGCCAATGGAGGAGAAGGACGTGGCACCACTAGCAGATCTCTTTGCAAGATACATGCAGCGGTTTGATATGGTGCCCGTGATGAGTCTCGAGGACGTGCGGCATCAATTCTTGAGCGGCCAAGGAACGGGAGAGATCGGCGAGGAAAGGGAAGGGAGAAGGGCGGGGCAAGTAACATGGACATACGTCGTTGAGGTTGGCACGACTGCCCCAGGGAGATCTCGCGCTAACCCTTCTTTTTCAGAATCCAGAGACCCATAAAATAACCGACTTCTTCTCCATGTACCACCTGCCGTCGACGATCATCCGCAGCCCCAAGCACGGAACGCTTGAGGCTGGATATCTGTACTACTACGCTAGTGACGTCGCATTTGAAGCTGGAGCCGACGAGGATGGACGGCTCAAGGCGCGGTTACAGACGCTGATAGGAGACGCGTTGATCGTTGCCAACCAGGCAAAGCTCGACGTCTTCAACGCGCTAACCCTGATGGACAATGTGCCAATCCTAAAAGATTTGAAGGTGGGCGCGAAATGATTTATCGCGGCGCAGAGCTCACACACCTACAGTTCGGTGCTGGCGACGGTTTCTTGAACTTTTACTTGTACAACTGGCGGACATCCAAGCTTGCGGGAATCGACGATGAAGGGGGCGTGAAAGCCGGGCGGGGCGTCGGTGTAGTTATGTTGTAGTATGGCCGGGATAAATTCTTAATGGAGTTAGTTCGTAGCTTCCTATTTGCGCGCGCTATTGTTTGACATCACGACCTCGTGACCGTGTCGCGCCGTACGACGAGCCACGATGTTGCGACGCGCACCGACCACTAGTGATGGAAAGGCCGTCAAGCTGCAGGAGAGCACCAGAATCAACAAACCTTTCAAGCCACCTACCCCACTAGTCTCCATCGAGCGCATACAGCCCCAGCGCAAACGGAAACGAGTGTCCTACAAGGGACAGGAGCAGGAGGACTCTGACTCGGATGGCGAGAATGGGCCGAGGAAGAAGAAGAAGAAGATGGAGGACACCAAGGACAAGGATGGGAACTACCACAATGAAGAGGAGCTCCTCGCTGCGGTCAAGAAGTACCCAGTCTATAAGCCCAAGCCGTTCGCCCAGGTCGGCTCCCGGCGGTTTTCGATGCCTTCCATGACGAACAAGGAAGGCCAGATTGTTCAAAATCTCCCATCCAACGTCTCCCTCGGTATCCGTCCGCAGGCGAGAATCATTCCTCGTCCCCTCCACGATCCCATGGATGGCCATGCCATTGTATTATATGACCCGACCATCGATGATAGGGAAACCGACGAAGAGAAGAAGGAGAGGGAAAAGGCAGAGGCGAAAGAAAAGGCCGCGGCTGAAGCAAGAGAAAAGACAACAGGCATGTTCAACCCGCACAAGAGTCTGAAGGACCTGCTTGGAGAGGGAGGGAAGAAGAATAAAGTGGACAAAGTCGCTGTCGTCATCGATCCCCGCTTAACCAAAGTGCTTCGCCCTCATCAGGTGGAAGGTGTTAAAGTTCGTGCCACGCTCACTTTCACCATACATCCACCTCATACTCGTTCAGTTTTTATACAAATGCACAACCGGAATGCTCGTGGACAATCAGTATGGGTGTATCATGGCGGACGAGATGGGCTTGGGAAAAACGTTGCAGTGCATTGCGCTGCTTTGGACATTGCTGAAACAGTCTCCGCATCCTGGCAAGCCCTCTATCGAAAAGTGCATCATCGCGTGCCCCTCTAGTTTGGTGAAGAACTGGGCGAATGAGCTCGGTAGGTACCGCATTTCTATCTCTTTGCACTAATTTGAACTTTGTTATTCAGTCAAATGGTTGGGGAAAGACACCATAACGGCACTGGCGGTGGACGGGAAAGGCGGGAAAGCTGATCTGCTAGAAAAAGTCGGGCGCTGGGTTGCTGCCCGTGGTAGAAACGTCACTCAACCAGGTCGGCCATCCCTCCTAAATCAGCTTTTTACTTAAAACGGGTCATCGCCAGTGATGATTGTGTCCTATGAAACTCTCCGTACTTTGTCGGCTCATCTGGCCAATTGTAGCATCGGACTGTTGCTCTGTGATGAGGGGCATAGGCTCAAGAACTCAGGTAATGTTGAGTGCCATGTCTATAGTTTGTGTGCTCATTAGAGCAGAGTCTCTTACCTTCCAAGCACTAAATGCACTCGACGTCAAGCGGAGAGTGATCCTGACCGGAACACCAGTTCAGGTGCGCAAGCCTCGCTGTATTCTGTATTAACTTCTTCAGTCTACCCTTACCATCTCGCCTTAGAATGACCTGTCAGAATATTTTTCACTCCTTAACTTTGCCAACCCCAACTTCCTGGGCTCGAAGAATGATTTCCGCAAGAATTTCGAGAATCTCATCATACGTGGGAGGGATTCAGATGCCAGCAACGAGGACAAGGCTGAGAGCGAGAAGAAACTCAAGGAACTCGGTGGTCTTGTCACTAAATTTATCATCCGACGAACCAACGACCTCTTGTCCAAATACCGTTCGTTGGTTGACCGTCTGTACACTGCAACGCTAACATGCTGCTAGTACCTGTCAAATACGAACAGGTCGTCTTTTGTGGACTTTCAGACCTTCAACTCGAGTTGTATCGCCTCTTCATCAAATCTCCTGAAATCCAAGCCCTCCTCCGAGGGAAGGATTCCCAACCTCTGAAGGCGATCAATCTACTCAAGAAACTCTGTAACCATCCCGAGCTGCTAAACTTGCCGGGAGACTTGCACGGATGTGACGATTTGCTTCCTGAAGACTTTCCCCGGACCGACGCAAGCAACAAGAACAAAGTCAGAAATCAATCGGTACGATGTGAATGGGGAGGCAAGTTTCTTGTACTTGAACGGTACGTGTCACCATTTTGCTGAGATCGTATCCTCAACGGATCGAATCAAGCTTTTTGCACCACCTGCGCACCCATACGAATGACAAGATTGTTTTGATCAGCAATTATACCTCGACCCTAGATCTGTTCGAGAAACTTTGCCGGAGCAAAAAGTAACAGACGTCCACCTTGATACCACATATGCTCACCTTTCTCCAGGTACGGATGTTTTAGACTCGACGGCAGTATGAGCATTACGAAGCGGCAAAAGCTTGTCGATCAGTTTAACGACCCCGAAGGGAAAGAATTCGTCTTCCTCTTGAGCAGCAAGGCTGGAGGATGTGGTATCAATCTTATTGGCGCCAACCGGCTTATTTTGTTTGATCCAGGTATGTAGAAGCGTTCATCATTACTACGCTGCGCCAGTGTCTCATACATAAGTTCAGATTGGAACCCTGCTGCGGACCAGCAAGCCCTCGCTCGTGTTTGGCGAGACGGTCAAAAGAAAGAATGTGCGTTTCATCTTGATCGGCGCATGCTGCCTGCGCTAACGTTTCCCAAGGCTTTGTGTACCGGTTTATTTCGACGGGCACGATTGAGGAAAAGATCTTCCAGAGGCAGGCAAATAAACAGGCTCTTTCATCGGCAGTCGTGGATGAAAAGGAGGATATCGAGCGCCACTTTTCTGTCGATGCGCTGCGGAAGCTATTCCTCTTCAACGAGGGCACCCTCTGCGAGACCCACGAAACTTTCAAATGCAAGCGCTGTAAAAATGGTAAACAGATACTCAAAGCACCCGCGTTACTATACGGTGACGCTAGCACGTCGGTCGCGTCCGTTAGGGATTCACTTCACTGGCTGAGTTCTCTTCCAGGTGGAATCATTTCACGAATGCAGAACTGAAGAACAATCACGATGATTTGCTGCGGGCCGAAGTTGGGTTGAAGGAAGTGTCATTTGTTTTCCAGTACATTTCTCATTTCGTGTAGGGCGTTCGGATGGTGTGCATTGTTTTAGCTTACAAAGGCAGTCGAGGTGGATCGCTATAGAAAGGCTCATAAAAATACAAAAACATCTCGAGATGATTTTCTTTCAGTCGTACGTGGTGCGGGGGCGGATAAGCAGCAGATAAGTTACTCCAGAAGATCACCCCAACCACCCCATTGACCGCCGGTTTCGCGGATTTCGACCTTCTCCCCGGCCGTCCCGAAGTATGAAGCCTGGTACCACGAAGTCATTTCTTGTTTACCAAAGGGCCCAAAGACTTCACCGGGTTGCCCGGCTCCGCCTTCCCGCCACTTGAACTCATAGAATTTGTCATTCGATGGGGGAACCCACGACGGATCGACCAAACCAGAAGAGCGGACGGCGCGAACGAGCTCTTCATATGTTTTCGAATAGATGTCGGTATCGCCGAAGGACATGATGGTCGATGCCAAATGCGTTATGCGCTCAATGGCGGAGGGTACATCCGCCGATTTATCAACGGTCATAGCATCGTCCGCCTTTAATTTGCCTGCTCTACGGCCAAGTTAATGACCGCCCCAGCCAGCTATAGCAAGCGAACGTACTTTTTGGTACTTTTCCCGAATTTCTTTGCTTCGGCGCCCAATCGTTGCAGAGCTTCAAGCACGGTTTCACCCTTGTTGAGCATCGCGAGAAGTTCCTTCTCCAATGCGCCCTTGCCGCCACTCTCCTCGATTTCCTTTTCTTCCGCCTTTACCCGCTCCCTCTGTTGGCGCTCCTGCTGTCGCTTTCGTCGCCTGGCAAGCTTGATTTCCCGGTCATCCAAGCCCTCCATCCAACGATCATGAACACCGTGCGGGTCGAAGGATTTGACATATGTGCCATCCTCCGTGAATTTCCCCTCCTCCATTTCGTCGCGCATATTGAACGACGAAATCTCGAACCCCATCCCAGCTTTCTTCTTCCGTTCGGCGTCGTCCTCGTCTTCCGGCTCGTCGTCTGAATTCCCCTCGGATTCCGAGTCGCCAAATTCTTGGCCCTCTATATCCCCCAGCCGCAGAAACTCTTCCTTCTTCTTCAGGTTGCAGCTCCCGTCGTCCTTTTTATCTTCCGCGTCAACTGCGAACATGTCGTCATCCTCTTCTTCGTCGGCACCGCCTTTCTTGCGGCTCAGAACCACACCCTCGCCATCGTCGCTAGAATCCGAGTCGTAGCCTTCATTCTTGACGCGCCCTTTTCTCGATGGTTGTTCGAGAGCGGACTCAACTTCCTGGGCAAAGTTCGCAGGATCTTCCGACGGATCCACAAAGCGCGTTTTCTTGGGCGGAGGTTTCTGTCTGGAGGACGATGGCTCTGCGTCTGCCTCTGAGGCGGCTGCTCGCTTTTGGCTGGTCCGTGGAGGCATGGGGAAAGTCGTTGTTTGGATCTATGGTCGTTATCAAACAAAGCTTTTTAGTTCTTCGAAGTTCCTCAGTCTAAATATTCTACGTATCAATGCAGACGGTGCTACTCCATCGATACAGGAGATCCACATGTACGGCAGGCACCTACCGCGCCTGCACGTAGTCGTCGATCTTGAGCAGTAAGCACACTGTCTCCGTCGCAAGCTCGATAGCACTGGTAGTTACCAGCAGTGGCTGCACAACTTCCTCCTCGAGAATATTCGATATCAGTCCCTGAAGAAGCGCCTCAGCACTGATAACCTAGGTTGACGACGCGAAGAAACAGACCTTTCGAACATTGATACCGGCATTGCGATCTCCCAGAGCATGACGGTTCCGAAGTTCGGTGACGATCGCAATGGGGTTCAGACCAGCGTTTTCTGCGAGGGTGGTAGGGATCACCTCGAGGGCATCGGCATAAGCCTGGAAGCAGTATGCTTCCATACCCTTGAGGGACTGTGAGTACTGTGAGAGCAGCCGTGAAACGTGAATCTCAGGTGCGCCGCCGCCGCCAATAAGTGCGCTGTTTAGCGTTCAGAGAAAGAATGAGACGAGTGGAGCCACCGGAGACGCACCGTTTCTTCACGAGACACCGAACAACACATAGGGCGTCGTGCAAACTGCGCTCACACTCCTCCACGACGAGGTTGTTGCTGCCCATCGCAAGTATACTGACAGTCCGCCCTCGGTTCTTGACGCCAGTAATCCTCACAACCTTGGCACCAGATTGCGATGTCTCCTCCACCAAATCTGCGTATCCGAGCTTGTCCTCCGTGAAGGCATCAATGTCGGCTATGGGTTTGCACCCAAAGCTCTTTGACAGAAATTCAATCTCGTCACGCTCTACATCCTTGACAGCAAGGATACCAAGTCGTTTGAGGAAGTTGAGGGACGTGTCGTCTACCGCATCACGGAGGATTGATTTTTGGATCAGAAGTACATTGCAATTCGCTTTCTTGATTTTTTTGCAGATGTTGAGGAGATATTGCCGCCCCTCCTTGATGACTTTGTCCATTTGGCGATAGTCATTGATCACAACTGTGTTATCCATCTAAAAATTAGAGACCAAATTAACTGGGGTCGAACACAGAGAAAAAGTCATACGTCGGGTTTGGGTGCACTCAGTTGGAACTGAATTATCGCGATTTTTGCCTTTTCCATGCGCGTTGGACCGCCGGCAGAAACGATGACGTTCTGGTTCAGGACCACACCGTCCACAAGCTCAGTGTCTTCTATCGTCCCACCGACTTTCTTGACCACCCGGATATCTCGTAGATCTACATTAGAGGAGGTGGGGGTGACAAGACGAGTGACAGCGTCGACAGCAATGGGAGCGAGGGTGGTTGAATATTGAGACACGATCTATAGCACATCACAATTAGTCAATTTAAAACTTCGGACGGGTCGGAGACGCACCTTGGAATTCAAGGAAGTGCTCGCCGCACGCAGCAAACTTTGTTTATCGTTCAGATCGACCGGTGTCGAGATTTCGGTAAGGAAGTCGACAGATTTTGCCGACGCTTTGAGAAACGCTTCAGCGATGATGGTGGGGTGCATTCCCTTTTGCAGCATTTTCTCCGCGGCTCCAAGGAAGCTGCCCGCCAAAACTACGACGGAGGTAGTACCGTCTCCAGCCTCGATATCTTGTGCCGCAGAAAGATCGACCAACTGGGCCCAAGATGTGAGTTGGGATCGTTGATTGATGCAAGCGAAGGACTTGCCATTCTGGCGGCCGGGTGCAGAGCCTGAATGCTCTTCAATATCGTCGCGCCGTCGTTCGTGATGATGACCTCGCCCTTGGAGGTTTGAATCTGCACCAGCCGAGGTTGGTTTGTGCGACAGACAGAATTCGAGTGACAAACCATCTTGTCCATTCCCCTTGGACCCAATGATGTCCGCACGGCATCGCTAATAGCTGAGAATGGTGTTAGGATTGCTAGACAGAGGGCATCGATCCGATGTACCTTTTGCCGCAATCATGTTCGAAAGCCGAAGTTCCATCGGTTTTCCCTGGAGATAAACGCGTCAAAAAAGACGGCGCAGAAGTCGGGGAACGTGTGGGGATTTGCCTTGTCATTGAAGGAGGCATTCGCGCCCGAGAGAGTCTTCGTTACGCCTTGCTGATTTTGAGTCGCCATTGCAGGAAGGAAACGCGTCTGTAACAACCGCAAACAGATTGCGTACTCTTCAAGACTTGACCTCTTTCACTGCCCTCTATAATGGCTTTTGTGCGCTCCTTTCCTCCTCCTCTGTTCTTGTATCCTCATCGCTCAACAGTTTGGTGCAAATCCCAACGGACCCGCGGGCTTCTTCTCTCATTTGGCGGCAGGGTGCTTTCTGCTCGACATTCATCCCGGTTGCCGCCTCTGACTATTCTCCCAGCGGATATGGCCCTCAGATGGGCCACGCACCTCCCCGCGCTTACGATGAATACTTGAAAGCATACAGTGTCGCGATGCTTCCCGGCAGAGAACGCCTCAACCTGTCCTACGGTGGAAAGAGTACGCGTCTTGTCATTCTCAAGATCCCTGGCGATTCTTACAATGCTTTTCAGTCATCATGCCTCCGTCCGCTCTTGCAAATCTCACTGCGCTAGACCTTCCCTCGCCTTGGATGTTTCAGCTACGTAATCCTGCGAATTCGGCGGCCTCCACCTATGCAGGCGTTCTCGAGTTCATCGCTGAGGAAGGCGTCGTCCACCTGCCGTACTGGATGATGAAGACCCTACGTCTGAACGAAGGGGATCCGATCCGTATCACCGGCGCTGAGCTACCAAAGGGCAAGTTGGTCAAATTACAAGCCCAGAGCGTGCATTTCTTGGAAATATCCGACCACAAGGCTGTGTACGTTTCCTATTTTCGCAAGCCATTCTCCTCCTGATATACCTGCGTAGGCTTGAACAGGCCCTCCGCAACTTCTCTGCGTTAACCCAGGGCGACATCATCGAAATAAATTACAATTCAATCACCTTTGGGATCCTCGTTATGGAGACAAGTCCTGGAGGAGAGGGAATCAGTGTTGTCGATACTGATCTGGAGGTCGATTTTGCAGCTCCAGTGGGTTATGTAGAACCGGAGCGACCGAGAGCGGCGCCGCCCGCGACCATGGCTTCCAAACTCAAAATTGACCTGAATTCCTCTTCCCCCGGATCATCGCGCCCTGGCTCTTCTTTGAGTGGCGGCTTTGCGGGAACATCTGGGCCAACAGCTGTCAGCAAGGGAGGTGATCAATGGGAGAGTTTCAAAGGCAAGGGCGAAACCCTTGCTGGAAGGAGAACCAAGGGAAAGGGCATATCAGTGCGCAAGGCTGAAGAGGTCGCAGAAGGTAGCAGAATCATCCGAACCGAGTATGTGCTTTTCCGCCGGGCGTTATCTATTTTACTAAAAATTGCGGGCCAGCCAACATCGGATTGTATCCAACGAAACTCTGGAAAGCGAAACCAAAGTCCCCGCCGCCCTCAATCTGCCGTTTGGACAACTTTTCTTCGGCTTCAACGTTGCGCCGTATGTTCCCCCGCCAGCAGCGCCAGTGCCGTTGTCTCCTTCTCAGGATTCCGTCTTTAACGGCGCCGGGAACACTCTAAATGGTCGCCAGGCCGCCTCTACCAAGGGCAAGGAGAAGGAGAAGGCACCGGCTCAGGGAACGTCAACCTCTTCGTCTCCATGGGCAGGCACTGGGCATTCGCTGGGCCCGGGTGCCGTCCCGCGAGAGCTTGGAGCAGTTGGAGCGGGCGGCGCCAGGATACCCCGGCTGCCGCAGCGGAAGACCAGCAAACAGAAGGAGGAGACGCGCAGCCCTTCTCCGGATTGGGGGGTGGACGATGACGATGTAATAATGATTGACAGTGATTAGAGACGCTGCACACAGCTTCTGTACCGCCTAGACCGATACATACTTGAATTTGTACACAATTGCCTCCACCGGAACCACTTCAGCTTGCCTTCGCCCACAACAGAGTCGTTCATGACGGGATTGTAGTCTCACTTGAAACGTATATTTCGTGTACTCTGATCGAGGTCGCTATCAGTCGTTCTGAATGACAGCAAATTATGTGAAGAAATGGAGAACCGTCTCTTGACTCTTGGTCTAGAATCTAGATAGGGCGAGGTTGATGCTGATCATCCTGCCTGTGGGTGGCACTTTTCTTACAATTTCTGCCGCATGGGCCAAGAAAGACGGGCTAGTTCACAACGGTGGAGGTTAGTT
>CVRE01175224.1:0-15241 GCA_001179765.1 Crepidotus sp. BD-2015
TGATCGTGTATTTTTCTGCAAGGGCGCGAATGCTTCGGCGTGTCCCAACGTCCCTCTGTACGCCGTCCACGTCCCGATGTCTCAAAACTGACGCCCGTCCGCCCAGAGACCGTCATCCTACCCGACCCCCCTCCCATTTTCCTTCTCGAGACGCATCCTCAGACCGCCGTCCGACATCTCCTCGGCAGGACGCCTCATCTCGCCCTAGGTGGTCCAAGGACTCGGCACCTCTTCTCCGGGGAGACGCAGCTTCAGTCCCCCGCTACATTCGGCGGGCAGCAGCAGCCGATTCTGCGCACGACCGAAAATCAGCATCTGGCCCTCTCAAGTCCAATGCATCCCCCGACACGCGGTTTAGGTCCCGCCATTACGACCCTTCTCGGGAAAAACCTTCCACAATGCGCCTCTTGGAACCCCACATTCTTTCCAAGAGGCTCAAATCTCTCGCCGAAGATAATCAGCTCGACACTGCTGTGGCCATGCTGAAAAATGCACCTCTGGCCGCTCAGAATACACCTGTGTGGAACACTTTGATTTGGGAATGTATGAAAGCTCAGAGATTCAAACTGGCTTATGACCTTTTCATTGACGTGCGTTCTTGTCCTGGAAAAAAATGTGAATTTTATGTTGATTCAAGTCGTTGTTTAGATGAAGAGACGGGGCTTCAGCCCAACCACCAGAACGTTCCAAACCATGTTCAGCGGTCTATCGCGCATCGAGGTTTGGGCTACCTATCCACAGCAGCTGAAGAACGCCCGCTCGCTCTACGACGCCTATCAGCGGCACATCGAGGCGATCAAAAAAACCGATCCAACCAGCCCGGAACTTTCGCTCGACCCTCTCCCCGCTTACATCACCATCCTCGGAAATGCTGGACAGTTTGACGAAATTTTCGTGCTTTACTACAGTCTGGCGCAAGAGGGTCCTCTGGCGGCCAACCAGTTCCTCTTCACTGCCATGTTCCGCGCCCTCTCCGTCACCAATGCCGGCTTAACCTCTGCGCAGTATGCAAAGAATGCCACAGACGCCAGGGTATTGTGGGACCAAGCGTTGAAAGCGTCGGAAAAGTTGGGATTCGAGATCGATTCTTTTCTCGTCACAGCCGCCGTGATTGCATTGTCAAAGGGTCAGCTTTCTGAACACAAGCTTGCTTTCCAGCTTGTTCGCGAATACTTTGGGCTTGTACAGTCCGGAGAGAGCCCCGCCCATGGCAAGATGCCTCTCACCTCACAAAGTTTGGCCGCTGCACTTTTGTTGTGCACTAATAGCAAACAACCTGCCGAATGTATCCACTTCTTCCAACAAGTCATAAAGCGGCCTGAAGCTCGCGGCGGTGCTGACATTGTTGATCGCGGGCACGGCGAAGAGGTGTTAAAGGCTCGACTAGCTTTGGTGGCTCCCGGCTCCGCCCATCTTTCCGTGGAAACACTCGAATGGATGTTGCGACAGGAGATTACCGGGGCAGATCGGAACGGCCCGAAAATCAGGCCGGCCATTACCACCTACAACCTCGTTCTGCTTGCCTGCTGGCGCAGCGTGGATTGGAGCTCTGCTACGAGAACATTCAACTTGATGACGGGGTATCACTGCCATGATTTCATGGATGGTGCGGTCGCTCCTTCACCGAGGGTGGACAAACGACCGAAGGGTAGGAATCTCCTCCCTACGGCGGAGATCATGTCTTGCATGCTTCGCACCGCCCTCGCCACTCAAAACTGCGCCAATACACGACAATGCCTCCGTATTGCCAATCATTTCCACACTAGGGAAGCCAGCATCTTTGCTGAACACAAAAAACCCGTCAGGGAGAGCACCAAGACTGTGAAAAACTGGGCATTTCACGTCGTCAAACTTGCCAGCGCCATAGTCGAGACAGTCGACTACGTTGCTGCCAACAGCACCCCGGTGGCCGCCGAAATACAACAATGGAACAAACTCAAACAAGCCGCGTTGAGTTTATTAGCAAAAACGCCCGACCCGGCTACTACAGAGTTTATACCTAAAGCGTCACATGCTCCCCAGGAACGCGCCCCGACCAAGTACGAGATGTCGTTCGGCGCATAGGGTGTATATATGTACATCGTCCCGGTTGGCTTTCATATATATTGCCATATGTATGTGTAGTGGCGAGGAGCCGGAGACGAATGCTACAAGGACGTGCAATCCAGTGATAGTCGTCGCAGAAATATTAGTAAAGTTAATGATAGGTACAGTGAATTGTTCAGAAAAGACCGTGATAACCGAGATCGGTAGAAACGCAGAATGGTGCGAAAAGATGGACAGCATACACTAAGCGATGCTTTTAGGTCTACCTCCATCCGAGTGGAATGCTGGTGTAGGCGGGGCCAGTGCGGGAGAGTCGGCACCAGGAGCAAAGCTTTGTGGCCTGTCTCCTGGCCTGCCCGTGAAATTACGGGGCACGAACAATCCGCTGTTGTTCGAGCCTTGACGCCGCGGAATGGGCCCAGGGCTGCTAGTACCGGGGGCGAATTGATCGTCAGAGAGGCGGACAGAGTCCCGGGAGGGCTGGGGCGAGGGCTGACGCTCGGAAGACGGTGGCGCCGGCGGCTGGCGCTGGGGAGCTTGGGGAGGCTGGCGAGAAGGAGGGGGAGGTGGCGCTTGTCGTTGAAGAGGCGGCGGTGATAAAATGACTGGTTCGCTGGTAATGACTGGTTCGGCGGCTAATGTGGTCGGCGATGTAACGAAAAGCGAATCTTCCGATGGGCTACGTTCGTATCCAACACTTCTGGGTCTGCTATCATCAAAGCTGGGCGCTGGTGCTACAAGTGAATCCTGCGATGTTTGCCGTTGATAGTTGACGCTCTTAGGCCTGTCGCCCGAATTACCGTCAAAGCTACGGAAACCGGGGGAAGGAGGCATGAGCTGGTCCTCAGAAAGCGCCATGGACGGCTGCCGCTGGTAATTGGAACTCGAAGGCCTATCTGCCGGTCGAAGCCCACTTCCCTTGAAGGTGCGGGCCACCGGAGATGGGGGGATGAACATATCGTCCTCGGTGATGGCCATCGACACCACAGCTCGGTCGGCCAATGGGACTCCCGCCGCAAAGCTGTCTCTGGGATTCATAGACATGGGCCGCATGCGATCTAGATCCTCCGTGAGTGCCATCGAAACGGGTTGGTAGACATGTTGCTGGGGTTCGACGGCCGCGATGTAGCTGCTCCGGGGATCCATGGGCATGGGCGTCATCCGCCCGCGACTCTTCCTCGTGGTTGCCTTGGACCGTCGTTTGCGGCACATGTAAATTGCTCCGAAGACGATTAGCGCGACGAGAACGATAGCGTTGAGAGCCATGATCCCGAGCATGGCCGGGATGAACGTCACAATCTTGTTCAAAGTGTCGGTGACATCCGACGACAATGTTACAGAAGAAGGCGAGTTGATCGTACTGTTGGAGGCGTTATATGTTATGTTCGTGGCGGCAACGCCCCCACGGGTAGCGTGGAACTCTTTAGACGCCTGATTGGGTTCAACGAGGGCCAAAAGCTTCACGAAAGGATCCCCCATTTTGTTGTTGGAATCAAAATCGCCAAAGTCGTAGATGGAATACACAGAACGGAGAACGTTGTCGCCGATGAGCCAGTCGCTTAGAAGTGGTGTTAGGACAATGGAAACGAACCGACCGAAAGTACTCACAACTCTCCGGCACCGACAGATACAGTCTGAGGGACGAACGAGCCAACACAAAAGGAGGCATTGCCCAGACTGGTCGGCGTCACATCCAGCGGATGTATAGGAAAGACTTCACCTCTTCAGGAAATGACAGATCAGTAAGCGATGTGTTTCAAAGGAGGCACATACGCAAATTGTAACGCAATGTCGACCTCGGCGTCGCAAGGTACGACCCATTGGCCAAGGGTTGCGGAGAACTCAGCACCAGAAACACCACTGTATATAGCATCGCATATAACGGTGGGAGCGTAGCTGGCCTAGAGTCAATACTTGATCAGATCTGGGGGAAGCTCAGCTTACGTGTATGAGGTACCGCTGTCGAGTAAGACGACTGCTCTGTTGATCGGGGCGCCAGAGACACTCGTAGTCGGAGTCACCACAGTGTTGCCCACCAGCAGGGCTTCCAGAAGCACATTCCACCGGCTTGGGAATGAGACGGGCCAGGTGGGAATGGCCGATGCATTCATTACTGCAGCATACTCCGGCTCGTACTCGCCTGCAAGATCTTAGCAAGGCGCCACAGATACGACAGAGCACACACCAATAGAGAAGCTGCCTTGTACAGTGGCACTGGGATCTGTGCTCCGCTGGAGGGCAAAGGCAATGAAATTGGGCTCGGAGGGGTTGTCCTGGAACAAATTGTACAACAAACTGCGCCCGGTGGATGCGCCTGTCCCGTTGATAGCATTGTCGATGGACGACAAGGAGGTAAAACCAAGGCCAACAAGACCATCGGCACCATAGCCCAAAGCAGGGTTGTTTGCACTGGATACATCCAACAATGCTTGGGATGCGACCTTGATTCTACAGTAGCAAGTTCAAGCATTTTTCACATGATGTGTGGCAGCACGCACCCAGCAAATTCAACCGGTCCATAGGCTATGTGACCGTATACCCAACCGATTCCGTACTATGGACGCATTCTGTAAACACGGCAAGAGCGGGAAAGAACAAAAGCGGCGCACAGTGAGATTGTAAGTAGTCGCCTATGGCAGGTTCAGTTCAGCAGCGATAGAATGTATGCAGAGCACTCACGGTATCAGTACAGTTCGGAAGAGGGGATGTAGCACCCTTGATCCAGACGTCCGAGGACCCAGTGTCCAATTGGACAGGATAGACTGCAGAGAGAGTTCAGAGTGGAAGAGTACGAGGCATGGACGATTGATACCTGTATCGCCGACGGTGAACTAAAGGGCCGGATCAGCGAGCGTTAGGTAGGATGAAAGGTAAACTTGCATTAGCCATGTAGATCAGGTCATGTACGGTGCTGTGGGCCGATTAATGGCTAGAACAAGGCCACAAAGCAGATGCGGAGTACCTTAGGTCGAGTCCATTGTCCTTATCACTCTCCGCCGCTGCAAGGACCTTGACTTTGGAAAGGCCGCTTTGTGGCTGGAGTCGCTGGACAGCTGGACGGCGGACCTGGGCGAAGGAGAACCTGACTGCGGATGCGAGGGGTGCCACGAGAAGGGCAGCGAGAAGGGGGAGAAGCATGGGAGGAACGACAGAAAAGACAGTGGCCAGCGTCCCGAGTCCACGCTGGTAAGACCGTACGAGGGGACGATCACGGACTGGATTCAATGCGATCAAATGCGAAGCACAGTAANNNNAGCTGTCTTGTCTTTCTGCCACAACCTCTTGTTTTTCTCTCTCTTCTCTACAGCAATCTTGTATTCCCCTCATCACGTAGTCCAATTCCAATGGAGTCCAACTGGCAACTGGCACTGAGCTGATACTTCGTCCCATCCCGACATTCGAAATTCCGGACCACCTGATCCTGTCGAGGCCACCTGACGCTGCTTATATTGATTTAAATGCATGGACCACTGGACTTCGTAAATCCCTTCATCTCCCACCAACCTAATGGCAACCCGAACCACCATCGCGCGCCTCATC
The DNA here is from genome assembly GCA_001179765.1 of Crepidotus sp. BD-2015. Classification (NCBI taxonomy): domain Eukaryota; kingdom Fungi; phylum Basidiomycota; class Agaricomycetes; order Agaricales; family Crepidotaceae; genus Crepidotus; species Crepidotus sp. BD-2015. The sequence goes on from CVRE01175224.1 coordinate 5,587, forward strand.
AATGCATCGCAACATTCCACATGCCCGTGTCATGGTGCTCATCACGCCGCATCTCACCCCGGTGTCTTGACCCAACTGAGGCGTTTTGCGACCCCTGTGAACGCCGTCCAGAAGGAGTATGCTTTCGAGGTCGCCGCGTCTAACCTCAGGTTCGGAGACGGCGTTACCCGCGAGGTCGGGTTTGACCTGTCGAACATGAAAGCTCGGAAGGTTGGCGTCTTCACGGACGAGAATGTCGAGACCCTGCTGCCTATGAAGATGGTTAGTTACGACCAAGTTATCCCAGCCGAGCTTGGTTGACCGCTATAGGCTCTGGAATCGCTTCAAGCACAGCCAAATCTCCCCTTCGAAGTTCTGAGCCTGCGTGCTGGTGAACCGACTGAAGAAAGTTTCCTCGACGCGATCAAGTGGGCTCGGGGGCACGATTTCAGCCATTTCCTCGCGTTGGTTTCCATTTTCCAGTGCCCGTAGTGGCTCAAGATTGAATGTGTTGACAGTGTCGGAGGCGGGAGCGTGATCGACACGGCCAAGGCGGCCAACCTGTATAACGAGCACTGGATTCCCTATCTATGTGCTGACAATGTCGTAGGTTCTCGGTGTACAAGGACGCCGAGCTTCTGGACTTTGTCAACGCGCCGATAGGAAAGGGTCAGATTTTTTATTTCCCCTGTTGAACATCTGACAAATATCTGCCAGGTCTTCCCATCAAGCAGACTCTCAAGCCCCTCATAGCGGTTCCCACCACGGCAGGGACAGGTTTGAACCGTTAAATGCAAATCAGAATATAATCCTGACTGCGCCTTTAGGCTCAGAAACGACTGGAGCGGCTATTCTCGACATGACCTCCCGCTCCTTCAAAACTGGGATAGCCAATCGAGCTCTGAAACCGGTGCTGGGCGTGGTTGTATGTGCTATCAGACCATCACATCATAGAGCCAGTTATAATGTGCCCCAGGATACGCAAAACACGGCGAGCTGCCCAACGGCAGTCCACATCAGCGCTGGACTCGACGTTCTGTTCCATAGTTTGGAGAGCTACACCGCCATTCCGTATGGGCATGTAATGGGTGGTTCAATATTTTCTAACACAGCGCCAGATACACTGAGCGCACGCCCCGGCCCGCCAATCCCATCCTGCGACCTGCGTATCAGGGCAGCAATCCGGTCGCTGACGTGTTCTCTCTCTGGGCGCTTCAAACAACTGTGACATATCTCCCCCGCGTTGCAAAAAATCCGGATGACGAGGAGGCTCGGAGGCAGATGCTGTACGTGATCAATCTATCTCCCATCGCCGCAGTCCACATAGTATTTGCAGGCTCGCCGCTTCTTTCGCAGGTATGTGTTTTATGTAACATCGAGTTGGAGGTAACCGGAGGGAAATAAACAGGAATCGGGTTCGTTTGTCATGGTGGAGATACTTTTTTTACTGATCTCGGTTCAATAAGATTCGGAAACGCTGGTGTCCACCTTTGCCACGGGGTGAGTACTCTTTTCGCTCCGGTATCGTTTGCTTATATTTGATCTCCAAGATGTCTTACCCGGTACTTCCTGGTACATATTCGTGTTTGTACGGGCCTTATGCAGTTATCCCTCAGATTTCTGGATTAAATAAGAAAGGCCCAAAATACAAGCACCCTGGGTATCTTCAACCCCATCCCATCATCCCTCACGGCATCAGCGTCGCCATTACGGGGCCTGCTGGTCAGTTGCTCTTCAGACCGTGCTGTCCATATTATTGACTCATGCATCCGGGACCAGTCTTCCAATTCACAGCACCTTCCTCACCAGACCGTCACCGCCAAGTGCTCGCGATCTTTCAGGCGACAACCGTCTCCGACTCTACCATCACCCGCATTCCAGACTCGGAAATTGGCGCGCACCTCTACGACACCATCGCCCGATTCCTTGACGGGCTGGGCGTCCCTCGCGGTCTCAAGGCTTTAGGGTACGCAGCTGTCTTTTGTACGAAAATTTGTTGAATTCGATTGCTCCAGATACACGGCCAGCGATATCGACATGCTTGTAGACGGCACTTTACCTCAGCGGCGCGTTCTGGACCTTGCTCCCGGGATAGGGGACATTGTTGGTGAAGACGGGAGGTTGCATTTGACGAAAATGATGCAAAACTCGCTCGAATATTAGGAAGTCGAATCAGCATTACTTACTCAGGAAATGTATCGTTGTGTGATGTGTCTGACAATGTGTTAGACGGTGGACACTGAACATGCAGAGGTGGTCTTCAGATTTGTTGCAAGTTTGGGCTTGACTGGGATTGATATTGATCTCATCAGTTCCCTTTTCGGAGTTGCCCAATGCGGTCACGATTCAGACCATGTATTGATCTCCACGACGGAAAAGTCAAGCAAATCATCGGAGGCACCCTTTCTGAAGCTGCGCCGGAAACTCTCAAGACAAACTTCATATCAAGGCTCGTCCGCTAGCCCCCTTTCTCGAGGAAAGAAACGAATCCCATTCTAGTCAATCTGCCGGTGAATTTGCTCGTTTATATCAAAGCAACGACCTCGAGGGCGGCCATGTAATCAAACTGGGTCCCGGGAACGATGCCGCTGCGCACGACGCGCTCTCATCTTGGCCAGGTCTCTCGACGCGCTTTCTATCTTCCAAGTGAAACCTACACTGCTACTATACAGGTGGTCTCCAGATCGGAGGCGGAATCAACGAGAAGAATGCCCATGAGTGGTTGAATGCTGGGGCCAGCAAAGTTGGAACTCCTTGTGCTAGTTCATTGCATGTTGAACCGATCGAGTTCTTCCCAGGTCATCGTTACTTCGTACCTGTTTCCAGACGCGAAGTTTTCATTGGAGCGCCTCGAGGCGCTCTCACACGCCGTTGGTATCGACAGGCTGGTTGTCGATGTCAGGTGCGCCGGATTGGTCTCCTCCATCTTTGTTGGTTTCGTAACCACAGGAAAGCTGTCGAAAACGAGGGGACGCGTGGTTCGTTGCGATGAACAAGTGGCAGGACATGACCGACATGGAAGTGTCTCAGGGTTCGTCCCCCCATCCTTCCATGGATTCGATTTTACAAATTGTTTGCACAGAAACCCTGGACATGCTCTCAAAATACTGCAGGTTATTCATTTTTGTCTGCGATGTCTCACTCTTTTCTAATCTCAACACCCATCTTCAGCGAATTCTTGATTCACGCTGCAGACGTCGAGGGTTTATGTCAAGGAATCGACGAAACGCTGGTGAGGAGTATGTCGGCGCATTCATTCTTTGAGCGATCGTTGACGGAGAACACGCAGAACTCGGTGAATGGGTTACGATACCCTGCACCTATGCTGGAGGAGCTAAAAGTAATGTATGGAGAAGCCGTCGCGTCCTCTCTGACCCCCACTTTAGGCATCGACGACCTGGATCTTGTCAATCGGCTTTCGGCAGGAAAAGTCGATTTGACTTATGGAAGGTGGGATCCGATGTGCACGAACGATACAAAAGCTAACATTTGCAGCTCCCTGGATATATTTGGTGGCAGCCTCGTAGTATTCGATGAGCTTGTAGCACATAATAAATTGTAATTTCGCAAATTGCCGAATGTGGAGCCGTGCGAAAAAGTCGAAAGTCACGCGCAACAACTATCCAGTCCACCGGTGACCCAGAAATCTCTTACCGTCGACGTCAAGGTAATTTCTTTCGCCTTTCCTCCTCAGCTCCCCGGCCTCAACCGCTTCTCTTAGACTCCGTCACTATGCCCGGAAAAGTCAAGGCCTACGAGCTGCAGTCCAAGTGCGATTCGACCAGGTCCTCAATGGCGCACGTCTGACTGTTCTTAGATCCAAAAATGACTTGTCCAAGCAGCTCGTGGAGCTCAAGAATGAGCTGCTAACTCTGCGGGTTCAGAAGATTGCGGGTGGCTCTGCGTCTAAGCTGACGAAAATGTGCGTTCCTTGCCCTCCTTCCGTCTTCAGTTTTAACCTGCAATTCATTTTCCAGCAACACCGTCCGCAAATCCATTGCACGCGTTCTGACCGTGATGAACCAGAAAGCGCGCCAAAATCTGCGCGAGTATTACAAGGACAAGAAGTTCCTCCCTCTCGACCTCCGCGCGAAGAAGACCCGGGCTATCAGACGGCGTCTGTCCAAGGTGAGCTCGTCGGAAGTCCCCACATCCGTTACGCCTGCTTGATTGTAATCTTTCCAGCACGACGCATCGCTGAAGACGCTGAAGCAGAGGAAGAAAGACCTCAACTTCCCCATCCGAAAGTACGCGGTCAAGGCATAGGCGGAGCATTTTTACATATATACTTTGTGTACCATGCCCCATGCCATTCCTATGCTACGCAATGCGTATTTTCTCGAGGCTGAAAAAAAAACTGGAAACTTGAGCCATGCCATAGGCGTGATGCTTACTAGTGCTTAGCGCTTACGAGTGACCACATCGTGAACCGGGATACAGGAGTTAGCCCTGCACCCGCCACTGTCGCAGGCCGGTCTACCTGCTCTGCCCTTCCTCGCCGCCGACCATCCCAAATCGCCGGTCGTCAGTGTTGACCCTAGACCCGCACCGTAGACGCCCACTGCCGCGGCACCTGGTCGTTTGACTCCGCTCCAGAAGTGGTGCCATTCACGCAGTCTTCCTTTTTCTCATCGTAGAATATCAAACAGCGCATGGTGAGCCTTCCTCTCTCACCACGCTAGTCCTATTATATCCGAGCAATATCTCGAATGCACGTGTGGCTCCCATCACTGCATGAGGTCAGGCTTGGCTGGAGCTTCTTCAGTCTTGCCTCTCAGACTCAATGGCGCCCGGCTCGCGTCTAAGGAAACGGAGTACTGACGATGCCCCCAAGCAGACAAAGTCCCCTCCCCCGGTCGAACAGCACGTTCTCTCGAGGGAGCCGTACCCCATTCCGAGCAGCAACCCTGCCAGCCAGTATACCCTCCTTGAAAAGTTGGGTACTGGCAGCTTCGGGACGGTCTACAAGGCCATCCACAACGACACAAAGCAGATTGTAGCCATTAAGCAGATCGGCACGTCCACCTCCACCTCTTCTTCCTTTCTCAGCTCATTTCGCGCACAGATTTGGAGGACTCGGACGACGACATCTCCGAAATTCAGCAGGAGATTGCTAGCCTTGCTCAATGCGATTCCGAGTATGTTACCCGGTATTACGGCTCGTTCGTCGTCTCCTACAAGCTGTGGATCGTGATGGAGTACCTCGCCGGTGGCTCTTGTCTCGATCTTTTGAAACCGGGCACTTTTTCCGAAGCGCACATTGCTGTCATCTGCCGCGAACTTCTCCTTGGCCTCGACTATCTGCACACCGAGGGCACCATTCATCGTGACATCAAGGCGGCCAACATCCTGCTGTCTTCTTCAGGCAAGGTCAAACTCGCGGATTTTGGGGTGGCGGCCCAACTTACTAGCACTCTGCGGCATACATTTGTGGGCACGCCGTTTTGGATGGCACCCGAGGTGATACGGCAGGCTGGCTACGACGCCAAAGCTGATATGTGGAGCTTGGGTATCACCGCCATAGAGATGGCCAAGGGAGAGCCGCCTTTGGCCGAATATCATCCAATGCGTGTACTCTTCCTCATCCCCAAAGCCAAGCCCCCCGTCCTCGATGGCCCGTTTTCGGCTGCGTTCAAAGACTTTGTCACGCAGTGTCTAACGAAGGATCCGAATGCTGTAAGCTGGCTTCTCAACGAGGCCCTGGATACACTCTTACCCTTTCGAAATCAGCGTCCGACGGCCAACGAGCTTCTCCAGCATAGGTTCATCCGCGGTGCCCGCAAGACGTCGTATCTCACCGAGCTTATTGAGCGCTACCAAGATTACCGCGCGCGCTCCCCGCAGAAGGGACACCAGGTTTACCAGCCTACTGTGAGAGCATGGGAGACGAACGGTACGATGCGCAGCGACTGGAACTTTGACACAATCAAGTCTGTGTCCGCCATGGGCACCTTCCGCAGCATGGCGAAGGATCTTGCCATGCCGCCGGGCATGGAATTGGATGAAGATGACGAGGGATCTGATTACGAAGAGGGACACGCTTCTGTGGATACGGGCGGGGCGACAAAGGGCAGCGACCCCATTCACATCGGGTCTGGCCTGGGTATGAACCCACAAGCAGCGCATTCTACTGTTATCATCCGGCCACCCCCTTCCCCTGGATCGGAAAAGGACATCCCGTCACTGTTGGCCGATAGTGCATCCGCTGAGACGTCGTCCGATAGTCCCCAAACTCCCCCACAGGAGGCGTTCGGCCTCGGCGCACCTCCCGCCTACACAGGTTCCGTACGAACAAATCGTCGCGCGTCCTATGCGGCCCGAAATGCTGTCACCGGATCGGGGACGCTTATGCGGGAGGCTGACCTTGGCACTGGTGTAGACACCATTCGGCCGGTGAAGAAGGTGGATACAGTTGGATCCCTTAGATTATCGGCGGGCTACGTGGGGAGCAGGAGAGAAGCGAGTGGCTCCTCACCTACGTCGCCCACCGCTACGACACACCGGCGGGCTGCGAGTGAGGCTGCAAAGGCAGGGAAATCGCTGATCGACGAGGTTGTGATTCCAATATTACAGAATGTCAGTCTATCCTTTCGTTCTGAATACGGCTGGCTCACCCTTTCTACGTTTTCAGGCAACCCGCGATGATATGGATGCTCGCGAGATCGAGTCATTAAGCATGCTTTCGAGGGGCTTTGTGGAGTTGAAAGAAGCAAACCCTGAGTTGGCTTATAATGTCATCCTCGACATACTTTCCGGCATTAACGAGTAAGTCCCTTTTCAATGACTCTTTCATGCTGCATCTAATCTGTTCCTAGCAACACCTCTGTGCGCCAATATGTACAAACCGCTCGGGGTTTGTTCCCCCACAAACGCATCATTCGGAAAAGCGAGATGACTGCCAAAGGCCTCGTCGTCACTGAAGTTCAGGAGGACATCTCTGGTCTACCGTCAACCTCGGACCCGACGAAGGTCGAGGAGCCGACGGTGAAGAAATCTCCCATTTCTGAACTGATATACATGCGGTGGTTGGAGGGGCTGCGTTTGAAGTGGCCCAGCCTTTCATAGTTCGTCCAGCGGCTTTGCCGTCCTGCACGCTTTACATTCCTTTCACTTCGGATTTTAACGGTATTTAATGATACTTTCCTCATACCACGTATCGCCTGTTTATTTCGCTCAGTAATGCTTATGACCACCCACGACTATACCTACAAGCCTTGTACTTCATGCCTCCTCGTGCACTGATGACATGATATCCTACGATTGTAATATTTGTGCGTAGTGATGCCATACAAAATCCGTTGACCAAACGCGATGAAACTATGCCATAAAGAAGGGTACGCTAGTGTATGTAAATGAAGTAAGACTGTACATATCTAGTCTTGTAGAACAAGAAAGAACGAAGCAATGAATACCCGTAACCAACCCGTAATAATTCTCCGCATGGATCATGGCCATAGCATTAAGAAAGCAACCAAAAATAACATGTACACTGTCAAGGGCGTCATTGTCGAGACGGAGAGGGCTGTGTTGGAAGGAGTAGTCGGTGGAGCTGTGGACGCGGTTGAGCTCGGGTTGTTAGTCGACGAGGGGTTCTGACTGCACAAAGGACGTCAGTGCTTGTGTATATGAAAAAGACAGTTCAGCCGTACGATTTGGTGTTGGACGGGGACGATGCGGAGGCGGAGGCGGAGGAATTAGGTGAGCCCCCAGTGCCGGAGTCGCTGACGAGGATGCCTGAAGAGGTCACAGCGCCGAGGCCATCGGCATTCTGATATGCAGAAGTGCCGTCGACAATCCGTGCAACGGAGGCGGTCTGCCAGTTATTCGACTTCATCAAAGGATATGCGGCGATGAAGGAGGCGACTGATTGGTCGGAAAGTTCGTGCTCGAGAATAATTAGACCAGGGCTTTTGGGACCGGTGATCCACTGTGTCATGGATGCATTGATGATCTGCGCAGTCGTTCCCCCCGAAGTAAGACTCCAGTCTTCTGTGCTGGCGGGGAGGGGGGGAGGTCAATCATTTTACATCAAGGAGGGAGCAAAATATTCACTCTCGGTTCCAGATGACGGTCGTCAAGCCAAAAACCTAAGTAGATAATGTGAGCATTGAAGCGTTAGAGTCACGACTTGACGTACCTCTTTTGCGATCGCGCGGACTCTGTTGTCGCTATCTATCAAGGCCAAGTGAGTCAAGTGGGTCTCCAAGCCTAGAAAAGATTCGGGTACCTCCGAAAGGAGGCTGAGGACGTATAAGCACTGGAGATAACATAGAAAGACATAGCTTACCCGCCAGAATTTAGGTACTCTGCCTCCGGTCGAGTTGTGGATCAATTCCATAGTCCAGCCTAGTTGAGCGACGACATCTTCATTGCTAAGCGTGGTCATGTATGGGTGGGTCCACGTGTGTACGGCAATGTCTGTCAATGTTTTCAACAACTTGATATACGGCGTCCTATATTGTTGGTGAAACGTACCACCTCCCATGTTGTAAGCTGTCAGGAACTGGTTCGGATAGGCAATAAGGTTCACGCCGATCATGAAGTGAGTGGCAGTCTGGTTGTTGGCTTTGAGGAATGCGAGGAGGGTGTCAGAGGCCGGTTGAGGTCCGTCGTCAAATGATATCCCGATATGACCCTGCGACTTGTTGATTGGATGAAGGCTGACACAATGTTAATGTTCAAACCTCATTGGCATCCCATACGTCTCCCGGATTTCGACACTTGTATGTAGCTGAGCAGACCACCGCACCATTCGGATCAAAACCTGCCCGAGATGGTTTAGAAAACCCAAGGTACTGCGCCTGTCAGGTATTGATGAAGCATACCTGCCGGGTAAGTAGGATTCTGGTTGGGGAGGTTGGTTGCGACAGGAATATCGGGAATAGAAGACGAAGAAACGGCGTCGTTCAGTGCGTCAAGCCATTCAGCAGGCATGGCCTTGGAGTCTGGTGTACGCGCAGGATACGCTGCGGTCCATGCTGAGACGGAGATAATTAATCTAGATCACATGGCCCCGGGCAGGTACGCACCAGGAGAGCCGACTTCTGCATATGCAGCACCGTCGGTGGGTGCCCCGCGTTTGAACAAGGCATGGACTATGTTACCCAGTTGTTTGAATGTGTGCACAAACAGCAAAAAAAATTGAAAAGACTAACCGGGGTGATCGGTACGGTGATACCAAGTGCCTGGAAGACGCTTGGCGGCGGTATGGGCGTGGTCGTCGTGGCCTGTCGAGAGGAGTGGGAAGAAGAGAACGGTCAAGAACAAGAGCATGGCGGGATTAAGAAGGGGGGGACGAGGGGGGACGTTAGAAGCTAGTTCTGTCTGCTTCGACAATTTCAAAGACCTACGGCGTATTTAACCCGTGTGGGGGCTACATCCAAGTTGCATGGTCAGTGGTCACCGTTTCATCTGGTTGACAATGAAATTCAAAGGCCGTTGTTGATCGGAGGCCCGCGACGATGGCACTACGATGGCCCGGTGGCGAGAGCACAGGAGAGCACTCAGGGATTCGTTTTAAGTATACAGCAATTTCAAGATCGCACGCAGAAATTGCACCAGGGTAGTTAGGACCAGGTGTTAACTGCTACGAACGGGCGTTCCAGAGCACCGCCAGGGCGATTTTCTGAGGATTTTGCGTTCGGACTAAATTGTGGAGAGAACCAACTCGTAATGT
>CVRE01175233.1:7437-20663 GCA_001179765.1 Crepidotus sp. BD-2015
GCACACGGGCCAACTTTTGCGCCCGGATCACTTGGAGGTCGCTGTATGTGAGCAGCAAAGTGGGTTGCCTATCGTTTTCTTGCATGATACACGCGCTGAAACACGCAGGGCTAGAGAGAGAGACGCTGGCCGCACACTTCTTTCATGCTTAGGAGGGTTGCATTGGCTCTGAAGCTCGCAAACTCCATTCCCAGCCAGCCTCCTTGTTTTGTCCCTTCGTTCACCTCCCCACCATGTCGCTTCATACCTTCGCTGCATTCTTCGACATGTATTCGCTACATGGCAGTGTTCTCAGCGTCTCACGTCGCGTCAAACGACAGAAAACGCGCTGCGAACCAACACATTCCACCTGCGACACCACCCGAACAACTCCCAGAGTGCCATCCCACCGCCTCGCCACCAGCCGCCCCAAAGCCACGCCATTTGTCTCCGAGGGACGCCGTTGTCGGCTGGTTCCTCGAGATACCCGGCAATCAAGACATTGTGAAACGGCTGAAAGCCTCCCCGGACCATCTAGAATATTTCCTCGACCCGAGGAAGCTACACGGCATCCTCTACGCTCTAGCTTCTTCAAAGGCTCCGGGATTTGCGCTCAAAGCTCTACACGTCGCACGACTGCTTGGGTCACCGGCAGATCTAAGTGCGTACGAGACCATCGCGTACCGGCTAGGCGCTCTAAAGGAGTGGGACCTCCTCCTTCATGCCGTTTCAGCCGCAATCCACGACACACGAAAAACAACAGGTGCACTGCTAGACTGGCGCGCGCGCGCTCTTCTCGAGACCGCGAACTTCACAGAGCTCAACCGTATCTTCGTGCACTTTCAGGCCAACAATCTGATAGCATCCCGACGGACCTGGCATTTGGTCCTCTCCGGATACATCCGCAACCACGACTTGGCAGGGGCCAGAGAGTGCATTCGAGACATGGCAGCTGCCGGTTTTCCTTCAGATCACTCCACCCACGCTCTTCTGGGGACCTTATATCCAACTATCGGCCCAGACGAACAAGTAAAAGAGCGCTCTATAGACGCCCTCCCTCATATCCCTGACCCTACGGCGACCGCGATGATGAACAGCCAGATGATGCTGCGTCTGCGCATTCACGATTTAGACGAGGTATCTCGCCTTCTCTCCGCATTCGACCAGAGTAAGGTGGGGCCTCTTTCATTGATGCTGGCTGCATCGCGGACCCAACGCGACGACAACACGCAAAACAAGGGCGTTGACGATTCCTCATTCCCTGTTGTAGTTGCGCCTGACGCAACCACATTTGCTATGTTTATCGACTACTTTGCGGACCTCCACGAATTGCCCCGCTGCTTGGCCATATTCGACCACATGCTAGCGGTTGGGATAGCCCCCGCTCCCCGCGCAATCACTTCGTTGATACGGGCATACTTCTCCGTTGATCACGGTGGTGCCGCGGTTCGTTTGGTCGCAGCCATGTGCGAACCACAAACTATCTCTCCCAAAACCCTGCAAGACCTTCCATCGCCAGATGGGTATGATCTCCTATTCGATGCGGCCGGCATTCAGCCCACCCGACAAATCTTCAACTGTCTTTTACGCGCGGTTCTGCAGACCAACGGCACGGCAGGTGGGCGTGCTGTCCTGGCACTCATGGGCACCAACGGTGTAAAACCAGATTCCAAGTCTGCCGAGATCATAGCCTCTCATTCGTCAAAGGTCGAGCGCGTCCAACCTCGATTCGTCATGCGCATGATAAGGCGCTTTTCACCCCGCGTAACGCTGCAGGAGGCGCACGTTGTGCTTGCCTCCACCTTGCGAATTCAAAAATTCATTGTGCATGGAATGGGATGGGACCATGTGGCAGCCAAATTCTCCCCCGTCCGTACACAGGCTGTACAACCTTACCCCGAAGATTTCGTCTCTCACTCGCAAGACACATTTGACCCTCTGGCTGGCATCGTGCTGCCCAGCCATCTCGGCCAGCGGGGCACCTTTCGTGCGATGGAGCATTCCCTCACGGCACGAGGAGTCAAAAGCGATCAGGCAACCATTGCGCTTCGCATAAGACACGAAGCTGTAATCAGGGGCGACATGGATGCGGCCACGGACGTCTTCCAAACCATGATGTCTCGTGGGCTGCATCCGAACAAGTATCACTACAGCGCTCTGATGGAAGGGTTCGCCAACCGCGGAGATTTCGAGTCGGCCGTGGAGGCGATGAAGGCCGCCGCGCGGGCGTCCTTTGAGCCCAATGTCCTCATGTTCACCATCCTCATTGTCGGCTACGGACGGCGGAAGAAACCCGACATGGCGCTGCAGATCTTCCAGCGCATGATCGACGCGGGTATCAAGCCAGATGTGCCCGCCATTGATGCAGTAGCAAGCGCCTTCTTTGTCGTAGGCGCCTACACGATGTGTTGGCGCGTGCTAACTGAACTATGGAAGCACATCAGCCCACTCCCGCCCGATATTGACCAGACGTCTCTTCAATCGGCTGTGATTTATTTTCGCTCCCTTCACAAGAAGCAGCAGGGCCTGAAAAAGACGTCCAAGGAGTTCCGGATGGCGGTCATCAAAGATGTCAAGCGGTTGCAAAGGGAATGGGAGAAGGCACGGGCGAGGGTCCTGGCGTCGCAGTCATCGAAGCACATACACACAGAGCATAGATCGAAGAAACATTGACTCCGTTATATTGCGGTTGATATAATACAAATAAGACTATCATCATTGAGTTAAAAACTTGGCGTCGAGGAGACGCAACGCATCGCGAACAGCGTCGGCTTGGACCTCTCGCACTCTTCTCTGCCCACACTTTTCTATCAATCGTGGTGGGGAAGCCCGTGCACGCTCCTTTTCGCGGAAGTGGGCGTGAGGATCGGTGAGCAGAATGGGTTGCTCCGGGTTTGTGCCCGCGTTGACTGACGGCTCCATGTAATCCCCGGCAGGTGGGGGAGAGAGGATGATTCGGGGCCCCGTGCATTTGGATCGACGGGCGACGACATCGGCGAGCATATCGAGGTCTGTAAAAGCAACGTTGGGATGAGACTTTAGTCGTTGCCAGGCATCGTTGGTGGGAATCGTCTCGGCGGTGGGTCGAGCAAAGGCGGAGATGGGGGAAGGTGCGGAGATGTCGAGAGAATGCTGTGATGGCATTTGCTGGGACGGTCCCACGTCGGATACACCATCCGGTGTGCATGGACAATTGTCGCACGGCGATAGCGCTGATATCCTTTCGCAAAATGCCTTGCCGAACGAGTCGTCGGCGCAAGCGGGGCAGTTGGATGGGTCGCCCGAACAATTCGCCGGCGTGGATGAAGGTGGTTGAGTGGGAGGAGAGACTTGGAATACGGAGTTGAGCTGCGTGGTTCTGGGACGGAGCCGCAGGGGAACAGGCGGCTGGTATGGAGGTAGGTTGTCGAGGATGGATGTCTCTTCCGGCGGGGGAGTTCCTAGGGCAATGGAACGGATGGGGGCGACGTTGAGCTTGTGCTCCGCAACGGCGGCGGCCTGCTGGAAAACATCCCGGCAGACACACGGAGTGTCCTCGCTGCAGAAGCCGCAGTCAAAGGGCGGAAACGCCGCAGATTCGGACTTGAGGTTGGAAAAGGCGGCAAAGGCATCTGCCGGGTGATCGAACGGGACGGAGGAAAAGCGTGTGTCGGCGGATGAATTAGAGTCGGGTGACGAAACCATGGACTGGGGCGAGGAGCTGTAGGCCTGGGCGAATCGGGCGGGCTGTGTGTCGTGGAGGTCGTGGTCAACCTTGTACTTTTTCCGCTGGGTAGAGGCTGCGCTGGAGGCGGGAGAGTGGTCTCTCCAACGCTTGCGGTCATTGTCGCGGGGCAGGTCCCGATCCTGCTCTGCCTTTGCGAGCCTGTCCTTGAGCAGAGCGTTTTCCTTGCGGAGGGCCTCGTTCTCCTCCTTGAGACGCTTTGCGATATTCTGGAGGGCGACGTTGCGCTCGATCTCGCCCTGCTCATAAGACTGGACGCGGGCCTGGAGATCTGCGAGCTGGGACTGCTTGCGCTCGCGAAAAGCGCGTTGGGCTGCGCGATTCTGGACGCGCCTGCCCTTTGAGTCGACCTGCAGGTACGTATTAATAAAATAGGATAGGTTGACGGATCAATGGATGTATGTACTTGTTCTTCCTGCTGGACGGGTGCGAGATCCTTCTTGGGCTTGCGGCCGGGCTTTGGTTTCGGCTGGATGACCCATTCCTTGGATGCGGTTGCCCAGAGCTGGGGAGCGGGGGAGGCCATGGTGGTGGGAGGAAAGAAAAGGGGCGGGAGCTTATATGGAGAGGGCGATTGTGGGAGAGATAAGATTGATTCGATGTGCGACCGGACGCGTCCGGTTGCCGGCCGTGTTCCCACGCTCCCACCTTGGCACGTCCCTCCTTCGCCGCTGAGATTGGCGTTGTTTTCAACTAATTCCGCCTTTTATTCGCAGGCCCGTGGTACTCAACCCACGAGGAATATTCCATATCCGACATAAGCTACTCAAGTACTTCCTCCTCCGCGTAGTCAATCACTTCGTCAATCCACACTTCCACCTCCTCTTGCTCCAACTGTCCATCCCCCTTCCCAGCCCTCCCGCCCCCTTCTCCAAAGAATTCCGCCTTGCTCCGCATCCGCCACGCGTTCCATTCGTCCACAAGCCGTTTTCTCAGCGCGACCAGTTCGGCGCTCACATTGCTCTCCTCCGCCGCGTCGTCCTCGTCAAAGGTCCGGCTGTATTCCCGCAGGTTCTTGCGCACCAGTCGCTGCTGCTCCTTGCTGAGCAGCGTCCGTGGCCGCGGCCGCCAGATAAACTGCTTGAAGCGGTCCTGAATCTGCTTCGTTATTTCCTGCCCGCGAAAGTCCCAGATTGCGTAGCCGTTTTCGAGCTGTGTGTGGGACGTAGTGAGAACCAATAAAATAGTTCGAATGGCGACCAATCTCACCGTGTGCGTCCAGGAACTCGCACTCGTGGCCAGGTAGCGCCCGCTCGGGTCCCACTCCACATCTGTGAGCGCGTAATGATCTGCCGTGCCAAGCAGTTGGATCCCGCTGCCCCATTCCTCTTTCGACACTTGGCCCTCCCGACGGCTGGCATCTTCAACGTTAAAATCTAGGTCCCAGAATTCGAGTTCGGATTTGCTAGAGGAACCAACAGTTGCCAGAACCACGTGGCGCCCGCGGGGAGACCAGCGAATCGCGTTGCTCGTTCGCGATGGGAGGGTGCCTGACGACAGGTGAGACTTTCTCTCCCGGGACCGAAAGTAAATATCCGCGGTGCTTACGCAGGAGCTTAAAATCATTCTTCCCGTGCTCCAGTTGATAGAAGCTGACGTCGGTTTTGATGGTAATCCCAGGTCCGGGGTTTCCGAGGTTTGGATCGTTGCTCGAAACGATCGCAAACCGCTCGCCTTTGGGCTCCCAAGAGAAATCCGTGACGGTGTCTGGAAGTTGTCAGACAAACCGCCAGAAGAGTGTCACTAGAGCTCAAAATCACCTTTGAGTTCAAGCACCTCGACGGGATAATCCTTCTCTCGGACGCGGAAAATTTCCAAGTTGCAAAAGATGGACTTTTTGGTTTTGGTATGGCGATCCACCTTGACGCAAAGAAAATCCCCCTGGTTCTGCCAATAGAGTTTGCACTAGGGACACTGATTGAGCATCGAGGTCGTGTGAATGCGTCGGCGGACGTACCTCCGTCACATTGAATAGATTCTTTTGCCGGAGGATCGCGCGACTAGGGAAACCAAGTAGAGTGACACGAGCAGGCTGATTAACGACCTCAGGTGTCCAGTAGACCAACATGTTTTCCCTCGCCTTTTTGACAGTTTTCGTCGCGGCTCCGGTTGCTCCCGCAAGCGCGTCCTTTTCCGCATCTTCCCGGTCTCTGTCTCCTTGTGGACACCACTCAAAATCGACAACCCCCTCAATCTTGAGGCTCTTCTTCCCATGCAAATACATGCTGGGAAGTTCATGCACGCTGATCATCTGGCCAGGTGTGACCCGTGCGACATATTTATCGTCTGGGCTCCATTTGAGGGCGGGCCACTGCATCTGCTTTTTAGAGGCGGCCGAGTCATTTTCGGAGACCGTGGAGAAGGTTCGAAGCAGATCGCCAGACTTGATGTCCCAGACTGCGATGTTGTTCCCTTCATCGTCCGGTGAGAGATATTGTGGGCCCTGTGGTGCGCCGTCCGGCACGACGATGGCCTCGTTGGACCAAGTGACCAGGTACTGCTCGCACGGTGAAAAGTCGATAAGTTTGACGAGAGGGTGGGCGAAGCGTTGTTGAGGTTTCCACGACGAGCCTCCCCACAGTCGGACACCTTGCCGATGGAGAGTGGCGATGTACGTCCCAACAGGAGACCACGCGACATACAAAAAGTCTTTCCAGTCCTGCGCGGCGTTAATCTGGCTTTGGATATGCCTGTGAAATGGCGAGACGCACGGGCTTCATGGCTATTTCTGACTGTGAAGGTTTCCCGTGCCAATATATTTCCACATCCTCCCCACGATACGTGACGTATTGGTCTCTGCCCTGGGGATCCGCGAGCCATGCTCGGAGATGCTCCTGTGAGAGTTCAGAATATTGGACTGAGGGGCGGAGGAAACGATTACCCGCGGTGTATATTCTTCTGTTTCGGGTTCAATATACGTCTCATCCAACTTTTCGTACCGCTCTATGTCGGCGAACCGATTGACCTTGAACTGATGCTTGGCGTCGAACGGATGATTGTGCATTGCAACCAGAGCCAGGTTGGCGTCGTCGACATTTTTAAATTCTACAAAGATAAAGCTAGAGAATAAAAAGGTGTGAGGACTGAGAAACAATGTGGTTCATGAAGCATACCCTTGGCTTTTGCCGGTGGTGTCATTCCAAGGCATAAAGATAGCATCGGGCTTGATAGAGACACCTTTCCTGGAGAACTCCTTGCAGATTTTCGCGAGCAGCTTCTCGAGTTTGGACTTGTCGATGACGGGAACGCCATCGACGACGAGCATGTTGTCGAAACTATCGTCATAATGAACTTGGTATCTAGCAGATGGTCAGACGGGTCAGTGTGCAGGAGCAGAACGGACTTTTCCTCAAGGTCCGAGTAGTCGATGTTGTCGTCGGTGGCCATTTGAGAAATTCTCAAGGTGTTTGGTTCGGACGAAGATCGCAAACAGAAGATTTTTGCATGTCCGTTTCCTACTGTCTCAAGCGCTTTCCTTTGGTTTCCTTTCCGCGATATTACGCGTCCGCTGCCGCTGCACGCTCTACCAAAACAGTTTCCTCTGACCCGGCCTCCACTGGTGAACATGCTAAACCCAAAAGACGCTCAAAGAAACCACCGGCCGAGCCGAAGCCTCCCCCTCCAATCCTAGAGTCCCCAAAAATTCAGAGCCATCTTGAGAAGCTTGCTGAGACCAACGGACAAATCGGCCGTAACGACCTCGAGGTTTATAGGCCACCCCACCACGTCTTGACCGATGCTCCCGACTACAGGGAGAGCTATCTCGCTCTCCAGAAGAAGATCACCGGGGCCTTTACCGTGACCCAACTCCACCAATTTATGGACATGTATAATCTCCCCCGCAAGAAGTTAAAAACTGATTGCGCGATTGCAATCATGGAAGAATGGGGATGGACTTCGTTGAGCACCATTGTCCAGAGGGAGAGAGAATTGGAGATGATTGACGCTAGTAAGTCTTGACCCACTCAATCAACTGCAGATACTCCAACTTTTATCTTCAGGAATTCCCCTGACTCCCCATCAGGCATTTCTAATCCTCGGGATAGGTGCGCTACCACCATCATCCTATCTGTTTCATTAATCGTATCTAGATGGCGCGGATTCGCAGTCATTGTCAATCAAGTATCGCGTTAAGCTGTCGTTCGAGAGAGCAGAGGGTCCAGGCAACCACTTCGAGTTGAAAGGTACAGGGCAGGGTGGACCAATAAAACAACTAAGAGAGCATATCGACACTCTCAAAACGGTTTGGTGCGACTCATGCTGCTCTTATGGGTTTTAATTTTGGAAGCAGGCGATCAATGAAGAGGTTTTTATCTCGCCCATCGGTGAACCGTTGCAGGTCGATGTATTACGACGTATATCACGACTGTCTGGCGCTCTGGCCGAGAACTTTGGCCGAGAGCAGGTAAGCGTTACTTCGTATCCCAGCAGTCCCCAGCGCCGACACATGGTACAGGTTCGCGTATCTTATAACGGTGCGAATCCGAGGTCGGCCGTCGTAGCAAGACGACTAGTGGCACGAGCGGCCCGCGAGGTATGTTTCTGAATACCGGCAGCTTATGCGAACCGTTAACCTGTTTTCAGGGCCCCGATGCAGACCAAACTACGCTGCTTCTCCATCTCCCGCCTTCGGTTCCCAGCTCGTCACGCGTTCCGGAATCTCACAACTTCCCCTACACATATTCCATGTACCCCTTTTCGTCGCCTCGTTCTCTGCCCTGGACAGTGAGTCCTGGCGGAGTTTTCAGGTTGCGCCGAGTCGAACAGTGGCTTGGAACAGGCGCCTC
The DNA here is from genome assembly GCA_001179765.1 of Crepidotus sp. BD-2015. Classification (NCBI taxonomy): domain Eukaryota; kingdom Fungi; phylum Basidiomycota; class Agaricomycetes; order Agaricales; family Crepidotaceae; genus Crepidotus; species Crepidotus sp. BD-2015. The sequence goes on from CVRE01175233.1 coordinate 15,928, forward strand.
AGAGGACTTGATCAAAACGGGTGGGCTTGCGATGGGAAGGGGTCGTGTGTTAACGTTGAAACAGTATGTTTCTACTGCCAATTCTAGATCTGTTCCTACTAAATATAAGGTAGGCAGGATGCTGACCTGAGGAGATTGCTCCAGGCTCCCCTCCCCCATTCGCCTTCCTTCTCTTCTAGAGTTGTACAAGCGTCGTATGTATCTACCCTTGCGTTAATCGCCACCACTGCTCACAATGGTCCACAGAATAGGCCACATCCTTTTAACCTCTTCAGCGGCCCGAGGCAACATCGATCCACCATTGAAAGGATACTGGAAGCTTCCGCACATCATGAACTGGATTGAAAAGCGCTCGCAACCAAATGTCTTTAATCCAACGTGAATATCTGGATTTGCTGAACAACCAATGCTAAGCCGAATTATAGTCTGCCCGCTGTGCTCCTCAACTCTCATTCTGCTCAGTATCGGATGCTACACCGATTGGTTTATCGTACCATGCAAGCCGCGGTTGATGTCCCGGACATCATCAAGGTGGAGTTCGTTCTCCCACGTTCCGTTGGGGAGCCCTCAGACGAGGGCTCTGATTTGGTAGAACCCGATTCTCACCCGAGCTGCTGGCTCGGGCAGAATTCTAACCTTGATGTCATGATGCCCGATCGGCGAGTCGCTCGTTCTATGCCTGTGGAACTCAAATGTCTAATTTGGCGAACAGGGCTGCGGACATTCGGTTCTCCATTTTTGACTCGGACCTTCTTCCCGCGCATCAATGGCCTTCCACACTGAAACTGGACGAATACGTTCACGATTTCCGAGAATAGTTGGTGTCTATCGCATTTGACGTTTTTTTTCTCAACTGGGCACAGTAGTTCAACATCCCCTCATGATCGAGATGTATCGCGGCGGCCTGAACCTCCCCTGATCGTGACGCACAATGACATCGATTACATCTTACACACCAGCTCGACTGTGCGACAAAATGTAGAGGAGACAGGAAGTGGCGACTCCTCGTATGTTAAGGTCGTCACTGAGAGTATCCTCGATTTAGAGGTTGCTCAAAAGTCGGCGTCATGTCAGGTATGGAAGTGCCCTCATTTTCCACAATCTGCTAACCTTCGCAGGTGCTTTGCAATGATATTGGGTCGGATGCTTGCTGGCAGAGCTTCTTGCATCAATGCGATACAATGTCGAGTTGCACCTACTCCGTCACATTCCCCAATTACTCCCCTATTCTATTACAGTAAATAATCCGAATGTCAGAATGGGATTCCGCGAGTCTACGAGTTTGCAGAACATGGTACGGTCCACAAAAAGCTCTACGAACGTTTCCGCTTCTTGTTCGCCTTTTCTGTCCTCTTTTTGGCTCGCACCTGGAACATATGCATGAGGATGCGGAAAAGGAAGAAGCGACAACCAGTACCTCTTTCTTCATTCTCGAATCGACCATCGTATACCTACCCTTGACACCCTTCGGTCGTCCTTTGAGCCCTTTGTGCGCTCCTTTCGCGACGACGACCTTGATGTCTTTCTTCGCCTTCTGCCCGGAAGACAGTCCCTTGCGCATCAGCTTCTCTATCTGCTGCGCCTTGTCTCGCTCGGATATGTCAGACGTCTCGTTGACGCCCTCGGCCTTTTTCATAGCCTTGTCCAACCTTTGTGCCGCCTTGAATTTCTTGCGCGCTTTGGCTTCCGCCACTTTCTTGATCGGGCGGGCGTCCAAGGCGCGCTGCTTGGCGCGCAGTGCTGCCACAGCCTCCTTGGTGATCGGCAGGTTGGGCTTATAGAATTTGGCCTCCTCATCCAGGAACCAATCCGGCAGCCCTTCTTTTGAGTTCAAAGAATAGCGGTTGAAACCGTCGTTGATCATCTGGGTTTTCGTCGTCTGTCGATTGACCAGCTGTTGCGCTAGTGTGACGGCTTCCGCCGTGAGCAGGCCGTGTTCTGATAGCGTTTGTTAGAGGCGCCACCGAAGACACGGAAAGAGATTCACTTCTGATTTTTTCCTGCTTCGCATGGTCCTCGTTTTCGCCATCAACGTCCCACATATCCACGTCGTCTTCAGCAGTCGCTTTGACGATTTCGAAATCATCATCGTCTGGGTCTTCAGGCTATGACAAGGTTGAGAGTTGGAAACGATAAGATGGATAGGCCTCACAGCATCTTCCCACTCGGCCTCAGAGGTTGCGTCGACGCTATCGACCGACATGTCCTCGTCTAACTCGTCTTCTCCGACATCCAGCGCGTCGCCCATGCCTGCGAAGACATCCTGGCTGAACCAAACGCGTGCTGCTTGAGTGGATGTTGCGTGAGTTTTCGGCTCACGGAGATTAGTGATCAACTTTGCGCGTTTGGAAGGTTTCGCGGGACCAGGCTCGGCGCGAGATCGCTTCCGTGTTGCGGGCACGCCCTCCTCTTCCTCGTCACTATCGCTGTCGTCCGACGACGCGTCCCCAGTCCGCTCCTTCGCAATTTCCATTTTGTCCCACCCACCCTCTTCCTGCTCACTCTCCGAGTCGACGTCGATGGGCTGTTTGATCCCAGACCACTCTTCGCGCTCCGCGTTCTTCTCGCGTGACTCCTTCACCTTGTATTTGGCGTCCCGCTCCCGCATCCGGTCGCGATAGGCATCGTACAGGCCGTCCATCTCCATCTCCAGACCATCCACCTTCCGTTGCCGCTCCTCGTCTGAGTCAAGCACAGACTCGCTCTCATCTTCGTCGGACCCCTCATCCTCGTCGTCCGAGCCCCCGATGGCGTCTTCTTCTTCCAGCGCTGAGAGCCCCCCGCGCTTGCGCAGCCCCGACTCGGCGCCACCCAAGTCGAAGAAGTCGTCCTGCCCGCCGAGGGACGCGTCGTGCTGCTCCATACCGATGTCCAGCGGTGCGGTCATTTGGAGTTGCATGCGTTGGATGGTGCGAGTCTTGACCTCGTTCGCGCGCCGTCGCTCGCGCTTCGTCCGCGCCGAGGCCTCAGCATTTAGGCGCTCAAGCTGGATTGGGAGTCAGTCGATGGGTGTTATACACGAAAGCGGCGCACCTCTTCTTGGATCTGCTGGTCCTCGTCGACTTCCTCCACTATTTCGACGGTCTCGGTCACATCGTCCGTGTCCTTCGTTTTGTTATCAAGTCCCAGCTAGCGGGGGGTCGGTCAAATTGGAAATGCAAAGCCGAGACGGAGGCGTCTACACACCTCCTCCCGCAGAGCAAGCCGCCATTTGAGCAGCGACTTGAAGTCGCCCTTGCCCAGGACTTTGAGATCGTCGCAGTTTGCTTTGATGTCGCCGCCGGTGATTTCGAGCGCATACCACCTGAGAAGGGAGAGATTCAAGGAAGGATAGCTATGAGCAAATGTGCACATACTCTTTCTCTTCCTCGGTGACAAAGGTCATTTGGTTCACAGTCCCCAGCACCGTAATTGGGTCAGGGCTCCGCACGAACTCGGCGACTGGAATCGATTTGAACAGAGTGTAATCTCCGTCAGCGTAACCGTCCCTTTTGCGACGCTTTTTCTCGGGCTGGAACACGTTTGCCTGAATATTTTGGGCAGAAGATCCCTTGTCGGTGCCGGATGCGGTGGCAGCCGCGAGATCCTTGAAGACATGCTTCGGGTCGAGGAATTTCGGGTCAATGTGCTTGGGTGCCAGGAAGTCTCGGCAAACGACAAAGATTTCGGCAGACACATTCCTAGGGTTGTTTGTCATTATGTCAGTAGAAACCAACAGAGCGGGAGTAACTTACCTGGAGGAAGGAGGCTTTGTTGCCTCGACCTTTCCGAACAACTGGTTGAAGACCCAAATGAGATTGTTGTAGTCGGCACTGCGGAAGACCTTGGTGACGAAGGTTCCACCCTTGACCAAGAAGTCGACGGCGAGTTTTAAACTCATGAGTACGAGCTCAGACTGGCTGTAAGCATCCTGTATCCAGGCAGTACCGACGTTAGGAGCACCATCGTGGAGAACGACGTCCGCACGCCAGTCTTTTAGTTCGCCGCGGATGAGATTCCGGCACTGGGTTGTGGTGATGTCGGAGGCGAATGTGACGACGCGGGGAATGGGCTTAATTGGCACGAGATCGACACCTGCGCAACTTGTGAGAAGTTGAAGAAAAATATAAATAAAAACGAGGCTTGCCGACAATGACACTGTTGGTGGGCATGTACTTGCTGGCTACCTGAAGCCAACCACCGGGCGCGGCACAGAGATCGATGCAGCATCGTGCGGACTCGAGAAAGGCATATTTCTTGTTGAGCTGGATGAGCTTAAAAGCGGAGCGAGCACGATAGCCTTGCTCCCTGTAAAGCGGTCAGGCTGAAGTGGGAAAACGAGACGAGAAGACGACAGTTACTTTGCGAGTTTGTAGTATTTATCTAGCCGGCCCTTGCCTGTCTTTTTTTGTGCTTTTCCCATGGCCTGTGCCGCAAACCAAGCTCCCCGTTGATACTGGAGGCGCACACTACCGCAGAACGAGCAAGTCGAGCAAGAGGGAGCTCGAAAAAACGGAACCAGAAAACCGGATACACGAGAGTTTTAGTGATCGCACAAATTACCTTATTGGGAAGGGTGGGCTTGGCTTTTAATCCGCTTTCCACGCAGAATTGGAGTTGTTCAAGAGGATGGATTTAATAGACATGGTAAATACATCGCCTCGAGGCTACGAAGAAATTCGAAAAAGAGAGTCCACTTCAGGCGCACGTCGGACGGCCGCGTAGGTTACTGCAAATATTTGGTATGTAGGACAAGT
>CVRE01175282.1:0-10944 GCA_001179765.1 Crepidotus sp. BD-2015
GGGTCAGGTATTGCCCCAAGTCCAGCCGGGCTTGCAAAATCTTTGCGAACACTGAGATTCAGAGAGTCGACTGGTGCAAGACGACGAGTACCTAATGTTAGCTTCATGCCGACCTGTCCCAATCCCAGGATGCGTGACGCGGCGACACCACATACAGAGCTTCCACGTGATCGCGTCGCCACTGTTGTTGTTGAACAACTTCGATCGAGAGCATAAGTTATACTCTTGTTATCTTCCTACTAACTCCCGGTCTCCTCTGGCCCGCACATGGCCCTCAGCTCATCACCCCGCAAGATCGTCCCCCTCTCCACCGGCGAAGAGCTCAGGTCGCGCTGCGAGTCGGCGGCTCCGGGTCTGACCAAACGCGTTTTCTTTTGTGGAGTCGTCGTAGAAGGCTCCGAGAATGGGCGAAGACTTCCTGAAGGTGCGAACTCCAGAATCTGCGGGCCTGCATCTTGCTTACCTCGTTCTGTATATCAGATATTCAGGACCTTGTTTTGTCTCTGGGAGAGACTGTGGCCTCCGCTTCGGACACCAGCATTCTTTCTCCGCCACCCGATGCTGGCACAGATCCCGTAAGTCTCTGTTGTAAAACCCCTATTTGCGCTGCGTCCAGATCTTGCAGTGGCTACGCGGCGAGTTCTAATCGCTTGCTTGCCTGGTCCATTGCAGCATCTCCTGTCATATGTCATATACGCGACTGACTTTATCCTCAGGATCGCGTCGGTCAGAGGAAACGCGCTCTTACAGACTCCTCGGCGCTCGTCTCAGCCATCAATGAGTTGGTGGACACGGAACGGACATACGTGAAGCGGCTGCGATCGTTAAAGAACGACTACGCCGACCCTTTACGCAACTTCGCGAGGAGTAAAAACACGTCCATCATCCCCGCCTACGAGGCCAAAACTCTCTTTGGAAACGTGGACAACCTCTTGCCGGTCAACGAGGCCTTTCTAACGGACTTGGAGAAGATGATGGCTCCCAATGGTGCCAAAGTGGTGGGCGGTGTCGGCGACGTTGCCCTTCGCCACTTCAAGGAGCTCCGCGGCTTCGAACTGTACAAGCAGTACTACGTCAAACGCGAGGATGCCCAGTTGATCTTTGAGCGAGAGATGTCGAGAAAGTCGTCACCATTCGCTGCATACATCGACGTGCGTCACCATACCTTCTTATCTGGTCATATTCTCATGTTATTACTTGTATAGCGGATCAAATACCAAGCTTCAGAATCGAGAAATCGAGTCGGTCTTCGCGAACTTCTCATCAATCCTGTGCAGCGAATACCTCAATATACGCTCATGTTTCGGACCATGATGAAGCACATGGCGCCCAATGACCCGCAACGCGCTAAATTGGCCGAGGCGGACGAACTTGCTAGCAAGATTGCGTTGGCAGAACCGGATGAAGAAACCAAACGAGCCGCCGTGTTTTATTGTCTTAGTGCGACTATCGAGGGCTTCCCGCCGGACTTGTTTTCAAATTCGCGGCGCTTCATCGATTGCATCGACGTGGAGGACATCCAATCGGACGCGCCAACTTCCTCAGCAGCGTCAGTAAACAGCTCTTCCACAGGGTCCCTTCACTGCAGCTTGTTCCTCTTCGATGACAAGCTCCTCATTGTCAAACGACCCGGAAACGGAGAAAAGGGCGGCCGCGCTCTTGCAGGACTTGATGAGCTTGATAAACTAACCAAGGCGGGCGGGCGACCCAGTGGCAGGAAGAAGAGTGGGATGACATGCAAAGGAGTCGTTGATGTTACCGAGGTTGTCGCTACCGATGTTGGCGGCGCAGGTAATATTCGTGCCCTCTTTTGTCTCTTCAATCCTAAAAATTATTGCGGTTAGACATCAACTTGTATTTGGAGAATCCTCCCCTCGACCAGAACGAGCGGTGGTCCGGTCGCGCGTTCCGATCCCTGGCTGTCGTTCAGCCGCCTGCATCCATCAACTTGAATCCCATGCAAACGGACTTGGACAAGCAAAGGTTCTTGGAGAACCTTTGGAAGGTTCAGGCTGCATACAGGGCACGGGCCGGCCAATCGGTTGTCCTTCAAGCAGAAGAGATGGAAGTGGAGTCAAAGAGTGGCCGCGTAACCGTTGCTCGCACTTATTATAATGTGTATCAGCGGACGGCTTTCCTTCAGGAACCGAAAAAGGTAACCGAACTTGCCAAATGGCTAGAAGATCTGCCTGATTGTTTTATAGACCAAAATCGTTGTACATATCGATGCCCTCGGATCGGCGGACAAGATTCCTTTCGGCGTAGGAGCGCCACCGTTTGGGGTTATTCGATTGCAACCTCTTGCAGGCGGTGTCTGTCGTTATAAAGTCACTTCAAGCGACCCATCTGACCCGGGTGAGGAAGATATCGTGCAGACAACGCGTATCCCGTCCCGGATTGTACTCACCAGTAAGCCGTTACCCATTCTCAATTGAAAAGTTCGCCTATATTGCCTTCAGTCCATCAATTCGGGTTGTTCGAGTTCCGAACTGGGCGAAACTCTGCGCCGTCAACCCCAACCGCTCGTTCCAAAGCAGCTATCTTCGGCTTGGATGCCATCTCCAGGAACCTCTTCAACTCACGTCCGGGATCTTCTATGGGTGACTTCTTTGGAGGGTCTGTGAATAGTCACAGACGCACCAAATCCACCGCCAGTCGCTCGTCCATGTACACTCAAACAACCACGACCGGTGATGGAAGCCTTACCAAGTTTTCTCGGTCAAACTCGACTGCGACCACGGCCACGTCGATGGACGACGACTCGTTGCGTACTAGGTCGTCCTCCAGGTCACGATCGAGAAACGTCCTTAGGAAGAGCAGGTCCCCTGGTGGCACACCAGAGCCAGAGAGCCGGCCGCCGAGTCGCAGCATGTCGAGATCTACCTCTCGGAGTGGATCTCGCTCAGCTTCGAGAGATAGAGAGGTGGACTACAGCGATATTGAGGATGACGACGGCACGATTATGGACCATGTCCGGGACATGGACTCCACCGAGCGAGACCTGGCCTTACAATTAGCGTTGGCTAGAAAGAACAGCAAAAACCAACATGGCAAGTCGTTCAGTCACGCTCCTCTGCAGAACCCGTCAGAAGAAACCATATACGAAGGTGAGAGGCCTACTGTTCTCGAAGTTTCAAAGTTCTTATTCGAGACAAGACGAACCCCCTCGACGTCCACTTTCCCGTGCTTCCAGGGGCACGAACAATCATAGTTCTCGCCCTGACCCTAACTCTAATGCTCCGATAGTATCCCCTCCTCCATCGCGATCCCGGTCGGAGCATTCTTCTGAGAGACGGCCTTTAGGACCAAGAAGCCCTTCCCCGCTTCCACCCCCGAAGAGTCCACCCATGGAGGCTTCCACGACCGAACTGCCTTCCATGGATGACGACCTTGCGCTCGAGAATGCCGCAAGACTCCAACGTTCAGTCCCTGTCCGAGCTACCGGCATCCCGCGGAGTAAGCGTCAACCGTTCTTCCCGGCCGGTAATATAGATGCAACACCCAAACCCACCGTTACGAACGCCCCCACCCCAAGCGGCGTTGAACCGTTGTCAATCAAGAAGAAAACTTCTGTACGCGCAGAGGCATCAACCACGGAGTCGTCGCGGAAGCCTCACTCTCGCAGCTCTCCCTTGTCGCGGGCAAGAACTGTCGGTTCACCACGTAGGGTCTCGCCCCAGGTGCGCGGCGCAAGGGCGAATTCGATGCGGAGTCCTTCCAAGAACGAACCTCCCCAGCGGTTGGTGCAGCTGTCCAAGATGACCAAGGAGGATGTTAGTGTGTCGATTTCTACATCCGAGACATATCTGAAGGCTTGATAGGTCGAGTCGTCTCATCGAGCCGTTAAGCGTATGAAACTTGAAATTGACGGGCTCCGGTCGGAAAGCAGTCCTGATGAAATAGCTCGCCCCGCGTCGCCCAGCAAGGCGCGCACTCCGCAGCGCGGTCCGCCTATGGTGGGACCTTGCGCTAAGCCTACCCACCTGCAACTCTGACGTTTTTTCCAGACCCAAGCAGCTCTTGATCGAATGGAAGAGATGCGACAGCTCATAGGTCAGCGACAAGGTGAGGGTACTCCCCGCAGTCGTCCACTAAGTATGGCGGTAGACACACCCATGCGAGCGTCCAATTCAAGTCGGACAGACGATATCCATCGCTCATTAAGCGCGCTGGCGTCTGAGGTCGACGCGGGCCTGGTTCGTGCTTCGGCCAACCACGAAGCTTTGGAAAACGGCATCCAACAACTGACGGAAGATCTCAAAGACGTAATTCTCGTTTCCTTCCATTCGACGCTAGCTCACCTGTACGACAGAGATCAGGCGAGCTCGAAAAGACGCGGCTTGAGCTTCAAAACGCTCGGCGACAATGCGAGCTAGTAAAAAGCTTGCTTTCTGATGCGACCGCGGAGAAGGAAATCATGTATGAGGTACGCAGCTTCGGAGACTATTCCGAACTTCTGTTGAGACCCGTCTTCTGCGTCTAGGCATTCAATGAAGAATTGGACAGCATGTACAATGATGCCAATCTGCCGGATGACGAGGCGTTCGTGTCCATGTCTACCGACTTGCGCAAAACAAAGGAAGCGAGGAACACTCTAACCAAAGAAAATTCGTGAGCGGTGTTTGCAGCCCAACTGGTGCGGTCTGACACGAAACCTACAGACAACTGAAGCGCCGGTTAGCAGAAACTGAGATGCAGCAGGAAGAGTACGTCATTTCCTTTTGGGTTTGCTTTCGTAAGCTAACTTAGGGGTTGCTACGCTTAGGTGGGGTGCTCTTCTAAGAGCCCATGGACTGATTCCTTGACGTATATTGTTGTAGCCGAGCTTTGTATTTCTATCTATCTACAGATTGCTCGATATCTTACATGAATGGTGTCGGAGTTCGAGGTTATTGGGGTATGAGGGTTGCGGGTATTAGAGCGTGCGAATGAGTGCTGTACAAATGATTTTTGGTATGGAAATCGAGGGTGGTGGATGCGTTGATCAAGGAACTGGGATCAACCCAAGATCAATGCCTTTCAGGCGTTTGAATAAGGACGCTTTCTTGTTTTGTATGCGGGGCTCCGTGGTTTCAACAGAGGAATGCCGGAATGTTATAGGTGCGCCGGCGGAGAGTAGGCGGATGCGGCGGGGTGGCGCCTCGACAAGGGAGGGGGGGCGGAGATCAGCATTCTCCTGTACAGGCGAAGACAAAGACAGCGCAGCCCCGAACTCTATATCGGGCAGTACGGGGGACGTGTCTCTGTCGGGCACATTTTCGTCGTACGGTGCGCTGCGGGTTCGGCGGTGATGCTGCCCCCTGGTCCAACGTTTCAGGATCCCCTGCGTCAAGGTTTTGTAGTGGTCGGCAAGGTTGGGCCCCTGACTGCCGACGCTGGAAACGGGCGACTCAGCTGCCGGACTGGCCATGAACGTTCGTGTATTGCTCCCTAAGGATGGCCGGCGCGAGTTGGGCATCTGGGACACAGGCGGCGACTCGAGCGTTGGGCTCGTGAGGTTGGATGTCGACGAGGAGCATTGCGAGAATGGCGAGGGAGAGAAGTCGGAGGGTTGTTGGAATAGACTTTCGACCTCTGACACCGACTTGATGCTAAGCTTTTTTGGACGTCGCTTCTGAGCTCCCCGTAAAGAAGCCTTGGTCCCTTCATCGGCCATGCTTTTCCTTCGAGGTACGCGCACGCTTTCGTGCCTCGAGAGGCGATTCTTCGTCAACCCGGTTAAGCTCAGCGCCGAGTTGGAGCGCACAAAGGACGTGCGGAGGATCTTTGGAGCCTGAAAGAGCTCATCCCGCGTGCTTGCGTGCGACCGCGCTGCCAGCAAAGGTTCAGATATGACGTCTTGGAGGCCCTGGTCGACCTGAGAACGCGCGGTGGGCGAGGAGCGGCGTATAACGATGGTATCTGAGTCGGAGCTCGGCGAAAAAATCGCTTTAACAGATGCCGTGGAGGAGCGGCGGCTGGCGATAGGTTCTGGCTTAGAATGCACCTCTGGTTGAGGCACAACCTGACTCTGGCCCACTTGATCTCTGAACGCAGCAAGAACGGCCTCTGTCAGATCCGGGTACGCGTCGTCCTTGGCGAGTTCCGGGAGCGATTGGATCGTCGGCAAAGCGTTGATAATCTCGAACGGTCCGTCCAAGGTCGAGGGGACGAGCTCACCCTTTCCGTCGAACTGAATGCTGGACGTAGGTTCATTTATCCAAGTCGGGGGGTGGAGTCGTGACTCGTGGATGGAGCTCAGCCATGCATCCTTTTCTCGTTGACAAGCTGCGGTCAAGTCAAATTGGTGGTCTTGGCAGCTCAGGCTGAAAGTGCACGGCAAGGACGCTAGACAACAAGAGTAAGATTAGGATGTCCAAAGAGAATGCACCAAAAACATACTATCTTCCTCCTCCAAATCGACGACGTCGAAATCTGCAAGGGGGAACCAGTGCCTCGGCTCATACACCTTGCCCTTGGTGACTTTGACGAGTATCAAGTACCCCCCTAGGTACAGAAACGCGCCGAGGTACTTGGCGTTGATGTTCGCCCCACTGCTCGACGTTTTGGACGACTGGTAATGCATCACATCCAACGACCCCGCAAGCAGGCATGTGCCAAGCGAGGACAGGAAGCTCGGCGTCAGTATCTGGAACGCAGAGTAGGCGGAAGACATGTGCGAGGTTGCCGTGGAAGGGTGAGCCAACGCGATGCGCGAGACAATGAGCGAAGACTGCATCGCGACATCCTGGCGGTGCCTTGCCTCATCGACTGCGCTTGCAACGTGACGCATAGCCTGTGCTGCGCTCTCGACCACGACATTCACATGCGGCCGAACGGCAGGATGCGACATCACGCGAAGCGTTTTACCGGGACGAAGCTGATCCAAGAGAAGTGGGTACCTACAAATACGCTGAATCGGCTTTATCATGTAGTCGAGGAATGCGAGACGGCGGGAAGGTTTGTCCCTTCGTCCGTCGGCGGAGCCTTCCTTTGAGCTAGCGAGAGATCGCACTTTGTTGACGGCGCCGTCGATTGAAGTGGACGAAGTTGTCCGTTTGCGACTCTTTGAGGTGGGGAGCTGAGGCTGCGGCACCTGATCTTCGCCCTCGCTGCAAGAGCGAAGAGACTCAGGTCTGCTACCCGCGGCATCGTTGGCGATCAAGGAGGCGCAATGTTGCTCATAAGCTTCCCATTCGATCGGGTAATTGTGTTGGGCGCGATGAACAACCTGCAATGCCTCTGGATGGCCGGTACAGAATACCTGGTACGCGTCAAAGCGTGATGCCTGGTATGGGAGGTTAGCCCAATAGAAAATGCATTGGTTTTAGCGCGTACTTCTGTCGCATACTTGGTGGTAACCGCCTCGACAGCCGCGTCGATGTTGCGAATCCGCTCCTTCTCCTCAAACACATCGACCGAAGCCTCTAAAGGCAATCCCATAGGAAATCCGAGCGGCAGCATCGCTGTGCGGAGTTCCTGTACGAAGTTTTCGTGCAGATGAAGAACGTCTTCTGCATTACGTGTTAACTGGTCGACTTCCCGGTCCGTGAACAGATGCCGCGTGGTGGGCTTGTGTTTCGGCTGGAGGGTGGTGAGCGGGTGAAGACCTTGGTCAGAGAGAAGGGAGGTTTTTGGGAGATGAGTGAACGAGTTGTTCCTCGAGCTGGATCCACGACTGAACGGAGAGGCGGCCCGGCACAACGTGGGCAGGTTACGCAAGTATATCTAGATGGCATTAGGGTAGCCCAGGGACGCTATCGGAAGCACGCACGGAAAACAATGCACGCAAGTCTGCGAGATAGCTGACCTCGGTAGTGAGGAGCTCCATGAGGGCATGGTATTTCCGGACATCATCCTTTGCCTTTGCTCTGTCCCAAGCGTCGTCCGACTCGCTTCCGTGATCGCTTTCGGGCGAAGCAACGCGGAAGAGTGGGGCAGCAGGCTCGCCTTGGGTGACTGCCCTGCTCGTCACCGACGAGTCGGAAAAGGCTCGCGGACGACGCGGGGATGAACTGGGGACTGGGCTGGCCGAGGCGGGAAAAGAGACAGAAGGCGACAGCGGAGACGACGAGGGCGAGCCACGGACAAGACAAGTGACGGAGCGTCGTACGTTTTTAGCTGGAGGCGTCGGAGGCGTCGCGATCCAAGTGGGAAGGACGCGTAAAAGCAGATGGTCGACGTCGGCTGGAGAAAAATCATTGGGGTCGGAGGTTGGGATAATTTCGCCCGTGTGCATCGTCGAGGTCGGTGTGCAGACTGGAGACGCGCTGATAGGGGGCATGGGGAGAAAGCCACAAATTGAGAGGTGAGTGTGGTCTGCAGACTGGGCATTTGGCTGGCGGCCAGACCTGCGTTCGCGTATGGTGGAGGACATGGTGGGGAGAGGCAAGAGCGGTACTGTGACCGCACGAACGCGTGCGAGGCCCACTCAGGGGACCCCGACCTGACAGCGTCGTCCTTATGAATTGTCAAAATCGGTGCATTTGATCCCGTCACGCTGAGACACTGCAACCGTTTTCCGTTGGCGTCGTCCTAAAGCCTCTCCGACCGCTCGTATTCATATACAAAAATCTCCGCAACCCGGTCCCAGCCATTGCCCACACAGTAATCTAGTACAGGTCCAGCCCGTCGTCCGACCGCGCCGAGAACGCGATATTCCGTCGCTCACATTCGCGCCGGCGCTCCTCCTCCTTGTTCAGAAACTTGCGCAGCCCGCTCACTCCGTCGCCACTGAACACGTTATACGCCGCTTGTTGATCAGCATCGTAACCCTAAAGTACAACGCTGAACGTCATCGAACCCAACAAAACCGATAAGCCCACGCACCGTTGGAGCGGGTTCGGAGAAGCGATGCACGCCTTTGCGTTTGAACGATGGAATCCCCGTCGCGGTCAGATTTTGCAACCGCACAAGCCGCTTCACAAGCAGATGCGCCGCGTCGAGCGTGAGCCTATCGCAGTACGACAGGTTTAGACGCTCCAAATCCAACGCATGCTCGGCCAGCGAGAACAGCCCTAGATCAGTTAATTTGTGTACTCGGACGAGACTGAGCCGTCGGATGCCCCGTAATTCCGCCAAGCAGAATACCGACATGTCCGTAAGGTTGCGGCAGACTGAAGGAGAACGAGCGTTAATCTCCCGGCGGGGAAGTCCGTGTTCCGTCACTCACAGCCCACATCAACGCAGCGAAGATTTGTGCATGCACGAGCAAGCTTGACGACTAAGTGACTATAAGCAACCCTCGATCGGCGTCCCTAATGGGGCCGCTGACCTCCACGGTCGGTGATTTTGGCAACGTGCGACAGAATGAGCACATCTAGATGGTCACCCAGCTTGCATATGCTTTCGAGCGCCCTGTCGGTGAGCTGTTGGCAGCCCGACAATCGCAGATGCTGCAGTTTCGGCGCATGGCCCACGATGCCCTCAATTGCGGCATCGGTAAGTCCACCAATAAAAGACAGGTCGAGTATCCGCAGATTATCCGCTGTATGGCGTAGAATCAGCGGCGGTAACTCGTCCAGCCAAGTTGTCGGTCTTGGCGGCAGGGGTTTCTCATACCCGCTCGGGTATGCAGAAACAGGTGTAGAGGCCCGGGATGCAGGAACCGCCGGGAATGCCTTGTCTGTTAACAGCGGACATCTTGCCAAACGCAGAGTGCGCAGTCTCCTAGTCCGTGTTAGCTTCTGTAGCCGATCGGCGCTTTCATTTAAGCTCACCGCGAAAAGGTAAAAATGTCGCGGACAGACAGGGCGGAGAGCAATGGAAGATCGCAGAGCTCCAACTCGACCAGCCGCGAGCAAGTTTTGGCGAGGGCTGTGATAGATGGGTCGGTCAGCCCCACAACTCCGTTCAGTTGAATCCACTGTAATGGTAGAGACTTTGCCGCCAGTTCAAAGACGCCGACATCTGTAACCTGCTGGCAGCCGCTGAGGTCGATGCCTTGGAGATTTATAGCATTTGCGGCGAGCAGCACGATCGTCCTGTCTGTTGTGGCGGGCGCCGCCGAGAGAACGACCGTCTCCAGATGTGGACATTCCGCAAAAACCGCGGCCAGCTCATCGTCGGTGACAAGGGGCGCTGCAGTTTCCGCCGTTTGGAGGACCAGGTGACGGACTCTGCGATATTCGTCCGTGGTTGGTAAACGGTCTATGATTCTCATCATGTCTTCATGAAAAGACGCCCTGTTGAGGCTGAGCATCTTGCGACACCATAAACCACAGGGTGTGCCGTTCTGTGAATGAAGGAACCAACTCTGTTTTCAACATACGCGGGGCGAACATCACGTCATATCCCCATAAGGATATCTATCACGTGTTGCTCATCAAACGCGTCGCGTCGCGCGATAAATTGAACTAGTAGGGGTGGGATACACCCTCTGACTCTGGGAAGTTCTAAGGATACCAGAAGTGATATTTAAGTGCAACTTTTCTCTCAAGATCACCAAAAGGATGCCCGAAGAAGTTTGGTTCCAAAGGTCTGAATCGTTGAATTACAACTTCGTAAGGGGGGGACCTTCACATGAAGTCCGCACAGTCTTGAATAGATCCACGGCGCTCCGTACTAAATTATTTTGTGCCAACCGGCAATCTCTTCAGAACTTGAAAGGCGATTGTCCCTCTGGTGCTTGCCCCTATCCAAATGTGGTAGTCCCGATCAATGTAACGTTGAATGTTGGCCTACGTGCTGCGTAGTCCTGGCAAGGCAACCAGTTCCAGTTCCAGATTTGGAGCAGAGGGTGGCCCTTTTTTTGACCTGGCGGCTGAACCAACCTACCAATCCTGGACCCGGCCCCCCCACTCGAGAGTGTGACAGATCGCGCCTAGCGAACACACGTGAAGCAAACCAAATATTTCGCATACTGCCGGCTCAATTCCATTCCGGCACCATGAAATCGAATTTTCGAACTGATCACTGTCCCTGTTTCAGTCCAAGACATCATTTTGCGTCCCCGGGCCATGTGGT
>CVRE01175299.1:0-11115 GCA_001179765.1 Crepidotus sp. BD-2015
CTCTGTGCCCCCCTGCATCAAGCTGAAGTGGGTATTAGTCGACTTGTCGGTTCCATTCAAACAATAATGGTCACAGAGTACCGCCGTGTGGCGAAAGAATGACAGCCTCATGTTCACCACTGGTTTCGTCGGGATCCCACCCTGAGAATGCGTAGGCGTCCTCTAGATTCCTACCCTCATGCCTGCGCATCGCCCACCACTTTTCTCCAGGGCCTTCGGAGTATACTCGCGTGTTGGCTAAATCCAGGTGGAAGATGGTTAGAGTGTTGACAGTTCCCGCGATTTGGAAAAACTGCTGGTCGCTTGGGACATTCTCCTTGGGGAAGCAAGGGAGGCCTTTGCTATGCTTGAAAGGGATCCCGTTGGTCTGCCTGAATGCGACATGTTCCAGGTCTAGACCGCTGATGAGGATGAGCGGGGAGACAGGCGAATCGAAAGCGAAGGATGTACCTCCCTAACAAGAAGTTCAGGTTACTCATATGCGACCCAGGGAGTTTGAGGGCGTTGAGAACCAGCCCGTCTGGGTCTGAGGCATGTTTGAGGAAGGTGCGCAGCGTGGTGACTCTGATACATCGGGTATAGTCCACATCGTCGACCTCGTCATCCTGGTCGCCGCCATCGGTGGATTTGGGTGGTAAGCGGAGGCCTGTCACTGTGACCTACATTCAGACTGTATGCCGCTGACCATTACTGTTGCCGAAGCTGACCTTGGACATCCATGGGTTCGTCTAATTGGTGATGCGTTGTCAGATAGTCCTCGAGGTCAGCGTTCGACGGGTTAGCTCCCAAGCCCTCGATAAATATATTACGACCAGTGCCCCAGAGAGTCGCTCGCTCGGTCCTGGACATGGCTGTCCAGTCCTGCACTGATATGACATACAAATTTGATTCGTTGTAGGTGGGAGGGCCCGCGGGGATGCTGCCCTTCTTATGCTGGAAAAACGCGGAGCCCCCGTTTGCTTTACATCTCGCGGCCGTCGCGTCTATGGAGCGTTGGAGTCTCTCCAACATCGGTCGTTCCGAGTGTTCCTAATTAGAGAGTGTCAGAACCGACAAACGCGAAGAGGAGCCCCGAATACTAACGGACGCTGCATGTCCAATAAATTCAAACTCCCGCGTGGTGACTCCGTCCGGCCTAAAAGCCCGCAGCTTGACGTGTTCCTTGGACCTCTGAAGGAGAACTGATGAGTGACACCAAACGGCGCAGGGAATGAACCGACTTTTGGAGGGTTACTCTCCACAGATTCGAATCCGGGTGTCTGCTATATTGTGAGCAGCAGGCAACGCGCTGGCCTCCCTCTCGTACCTCAATGTCCTGACCGCTGCTTTTCTGCTTCCCGGGTACCGGCCCTCGTATTTGTCGTCCTTTCGGTTCACGACTTGACGTTCCCTTGCTACGCTGAATCGGGTTGTTTGATCCGCTCGGGCGGCGTTGTGTCGTTTGGTTTGCCTGCTGCTGCGTCTGCCCGCGGGAACGCGTTGTCGGACCGGCCGGAGACACTTCTGTAACCGTTTTCATCTGTTTTTCTGGCCTTGGATTGCTGCGCAGTATAGAGGTGTCCTTCCTCTTGGTGGAAGTTTTGCCTGTTTGGGTCGTGGACGTGCTGCCCCGAACAGGCCGAGTAGCAGTTCCGCTGCTGTTGACGGTGCCGGAGGCGGGCGCAATGACAGGTACGGGCCAGTCCCCGTCGTCGTCTTCGTCTTCCTGGTCTAGTTCCAGGGCCCCAGCCAGGATATCACCGGGAAATTCTGTAACTCTAACTCAGAATCGGAAACGTCGGCAAGCGGTAAGTTTTACTCAGTGCGTCCCTCTCCAGTTGAGTTAACCCGTCCTTCTCGATCGTCTCCGTCACCGCAGCTGCGTCGAAGAACTCGTCAAGGGCCATTTTGGGGGTATATGTCCTATCCAGGGCCACCCTCACAAGGAGCTTCATCAAGGCACCCTCCAACGTTGCTAGCGGGTGGCCGGCAGTTCGATAGCGCTCGTTTCCGGACTCCCGCCATAGCTGTTGACGGAAACCCTCAGCTGTGTTTGATGGCACATATGGTTTCAGACTCACGAAGAAAGGATACGCTGCCTTTGCGTAGGCGGCGGACGCGTAGCTGACGTTGCTCTGCAGAAGAAGCAGCGGTGAACATGCTAGAGCGACCCAGAGCGGCGCAACGAAAGCCTGGATATCAGGTTTGACAATCACGTCTCTGATCTGCTGCTCCGTGACATCGTCAGGGGCGTCCCTGGGACGGGTGAGTTCGGGTATATCTGTCACTAGTATGACGTACTGGATGGCTCTCCTTATGAGGACTTCTTGCGTTAGTACAGGGCTACCCTACAGCCTCCATTAAACCAGTCTAAATGATAGATTTAAACCGCCTACCCTCAGAATAACACCCAATACAAAAGCCACGGCCCGCACGTTGTTCTCCGCACGGCGACCCAGCGACTGCGAATTCATACTTGCCAGAAATTTGACGTAGTCATTGCCGACCGACGCTGTTTTCGTGACTTGATTGGCAGTCATATGCGCCTCGCGCGCTTTGACGAGTAGGGGGACCCAGTCCTGGCGGGCCCGGTAATGCTGAGGATGAAGAAATTCAATGTTTGCACAGCAGTTCGTCGCGAACGACCGCGCTCACCTCAGCCTGATCGGCGCCTCCAACGGGGCGGCTTGGGGAGCGAGCGCGATGAGGCGCGGTCTGGCAGGGATCTGCTATGTTTAGCAACGCATCCAGAGTGCACAGCGGTAGCATGACGTCGCGGAGGGCCCGAAAACTCTGGTTGCCGAGGACTAGCTGATTGACGGAGCTAGGCTGGATACCTAGTACAGCCAGAACGGTCGCACGCGAGAGAGATTCGAGTTTTAACTTCTCAATCCAGCCAACGCTCCCAGGATCCAAGACACGGAGGCCTTTATCCGCGCAGAGCAGGGCGCCCTCGACAAACGCGCGTGCCAGGGAGTCGGAATCGGTAGTAGAAGTGGGCAACTGCTCGGGGTGGTAAGCAGATTCAGCACCTCATCAGCACCGTGGGCGCCACGGCCTCACCAAAGGACAGAGTTTCTTTACGATCGTCTCTTTCTCGACGTCTGAGAGGATGCTGGGAGAAAGACATGCCGAATGGCGCCAGGGGGCGCCCTGCGCTGCAAAAAGGCCATAAGGCGGCTTCACAGACATCGGCCACGGCGTGTTAGAGAAAGCCAGAGAAAGCCGCGGCGGCGCGGTCCGATATGTGGCACGTGATGCACGAATCGGTCCAGCCTGAGCCAGGTCCAGCCAGGCCCATCGACTCCGAGTCTTCTCATCTCTGTCTACTTACTAGCTATGGCCACGAACGACGCGACTACAAGGGACGGGCACGGGTGAAAGACACCGTGGACACAATCGAGCTCGGCGGGCTTGGAGGCTGCAGAACAACAATGCAAAGTCAATGCGACTATGGGACGCGTTCTAGCACTTGCAGTTCCTTCCGTGTACAGCGCTACTTCCAGGACGTGACGAGTGCGTAATACCGGGATGTACGGAAGACGACCGCGTGCTAGCTTTATTGCGAGACCAATCTGCACCATGCTCATGTATACGCACGGGTACAGAGGGAGCGCTAGCCGACATGATACTAAGAGCAGTTCCGTTAATTCCACTTAGCTCTCAAAGGTACCTACCCTTTTCCGATTTCAATTCGGGCGACTGACCACCGTATCCTCACGTTTCCAGATAGATGTTTCAATCCACGTCGCTCGCATATCATACTGTTCCCCATACGGCGAACCTTGTGGGACGCGAGTACGGTGAGATGAGAGGATAGGAAGCAAAGACGGACACGAGACGAAGACCGGAACATAAGCAGAGTCGGGTAAGCATATTTTTTTACCGGTGTAAAGTGTGGTCTGAAGGTGTTCTAGGTTCTATCAGATTACTTACCGCCTCGTATTCCGGGTAATATGATCAAGTCATGGTGCGGCCGCTCGATAGCATAATTGATCCAGCGGTACGACCTCGCAAACGTTCAGCAGCACACAAAATGTTAGGAGGCACGGACAAGGAGAAGGAGGAGGCAAGGGTTAACATCGAGAGCCTGAAGACGGAGAAGGCGCTCGTCGATCTTCATCTATGCAAGAAGTAATGAAGCACAGGGTCCGGTCCTTGCTTCACCACCGCCACCGCCTCGCGTCTGCTCGCCGCCACCGCGCGCGCCTCCTGCGTCGTGACACGCCAATCTCGCTCGTCGACGTCTAACCAGCTAGCTCCCAAACCGCGACAGTATTTACTCGGATACGGTCAAGGAGGCGAAAATCTGAGACAGCTTATTTTTATTTTATTGTTTTTATTTTTTAGTTACTCTTCTCCTCGCACCACGCTTGCCAGCTTCGACCCGCCCATTACTGTACTATTTCAGCGGCTCCCCGACCTGCAGGTCAACGCCATACATTCCAGGCAGGTCGGGAAGCTAACGTAGATGGCCACCAAGACAGTCGCGCAGTGGCCGACGCTTCGCCTGAGCACTGGGTGGCTGGACAAGTGCTACGAGGTACGGTTTCAGAAAAGAGAAGGAGTGAAGCAGTCCACTGTCTACACATAAAGCTCCGCCCAAGTAGGATGCACATGTGTACATAACGGGCCAGAACACGTATCCCCAAACTGCCCAACAATTCGATAAAGAACAATACAACGGAAGCGTTCACATCCAACATCCCGCCCTATGGCCCTCGTTTCATTCCGCCGCTCTTGACATATCCTCGCTCAGAACGGCCGCAAAAAAATCGATTCCGGTACAGCACACCTCATCCCTACTATCATCATTGTCCATCCCACAGGTTGTGTAGTACTCTAATCTTCAAAAGTTCCCTCACCGTCAACCGCCATCGGAGGACGCTGTCTGGGATAGCTGGAGTCTAGAGAAGTTCGCGCTTACGACGCGAGGAGAATGCAGTACGCCATCAGGTTCGGTACAAGACGCGTCAACCGGACTAGGTCGAAACTCGAACCATAATCGCTGCTTCGTCACGACGAATAAAGCGCGCTGGGGCAACTTCTAGCACCGGGAAATTCTGTGGATGTCGTATTTGGTCCACCGCCGTCTGCCATGCTGACCATATGCTGTTTTGTCAATGTTTTGTAGGTGAACTCCCCTACTTCTTCAGTCGGTACTCCGTTACGCGCGGATTATGTGACTAGTCATTGAGCTCCTCCGTCCGTCGGTAACCTCTGGAGGGCTTGCTGAACGTGTGAAACGTACGAGCAATCCTAAGCATGTCATGCGTTTCTGATGGGAATTCAGAGCTTCTTCTTCTTGAATAGGCGCAGGAGTGTTGTCAGCTGTACGCAGAAAGGAATGCGAAACCTGAGATCCTCACTTGACCGGTCAGACTGGCGGATTGACGATGTGTCACTTCCCACCGATCTCGGCGGCTACAATGCCAAGTCAATCGCCCACGAATCGGTTACCGACGTCTATCTCGAGTTCTCCCAGCGTACTCGAGCGAACGAGTCCGACGAATATCTCTGCCAGGCATCAGGTACGTTCGCTAATATGGATCGATTTTTTCCTGGTACCAACGGTCCTTCTCGCAGGAGTAGCTATCGTCACGGACAATACCTTCGGGGTCTTTCTTTTTCTTTGAAAAAACAAAAGGGAACAAAAACGACCCTTGTTGAGGCCTCCAGAACGCGCCCGAACGATAGTCGCGGATGGAGGGATTCCGAGTGTACTTGACGAACTCGATGAGTCCATTGCATGGGAACGCTCCGTCGTATTGGACTTCCAACAGATGCTAACGGAAAGCTGAAATGGAAGGCTTCTGCTACGACTTCCAGAGAACGGGTGGCCGCCGCAGCTGCGTGCGGAGCACGCGCGGAATTAGCAGGTAAACTTGCGAAGGGCTACCGCTCACGTTGAGATAAACCGACCGCGGTTGAGGGTACAATCCTTAGCTGGACCGCGACAGGGAACTATCCCGTCAGGCTTTCATCCCGAATACTTTATGCTTCTGTTCTTTGATAGCGCAGAAGACTGGTGATAAATTCTGGCAGAGGTATTGCGAAGCTGTACAGCTTATCAAAACTGACAGCGAACCTTGCGCTGTAGGCGTCCGACTGAAGAAGAAGGCGCGTTGCACACTGCGGTATCCTGGATGAATATCTATATCCTCAAAGGCACATAAGCAAGCAACATGCTCGCTCTGCCGGTAACGCATGTGTACGGGCGGCAAGGGTTAGGCAGACTCTCGCAAGAAAGGGAACTATTCGGACGGCTGCAAAACTAGAACGTCGCTAAGGCCGCGGACCTCGCTGCGTGGTCCCAGCGACGGCATCTTCGCCAAGGGTTCGGAATTTCGCCCTTTTACCTCCTGACCGTCCTCCGAGAAGTTGACGAGAAAGTCGTTGTCGACGACGATAGAGCCGGTCTCGCTGTGTGGCAGGATGCGTTTTTTTCCTGATGGCGCACCTACCAGGACACATTTCTCGATCCAGCGACGACGGTTCCGGTATTTTCAAGCTGTTGACGGACTTCACTATCCCGAGTACGATAACACGCCGTTCGATTCAGATGCGGGGATGGATTGGTATCAATTACTTGTGTCTCGATGTGCTTCAGGATCTCGGATTGGAGTCCACTTGGAACGCCTTCTTGTACGGTCTCAGTAGATAGATCAAGGTTAGATTGTTGCGACCGTACCCGATCTATCCTGCCTTGAAGACATAGGTGCCGCGCACTGTCCGCACCCGGCGTCCGCACCATGCTGCACCACAGCGGGTCTCTCTCCGTCCTAGATTCCTCTGCCCCCCCTTCAAATTATTTGCTACACCTCGAGGTCCGAACAGAGGGTCTGCTGTGATCTCGCGCTGCGGAGTACCGTTCTTTCTAGAGTGCGGCTGTGTTAATGCTGCGGACACGTAGTGAATGGCTTGAGGTGCGGACGGGAAGTCAGAATATGTGTACGCACATATCGGGCTTCACCAGACATCGCTTCTGTTTCTGCAGCTATCGGAAGCACTGACACATCACGAGAGAATTTCTGGTGTGTAGGACTCGCGCATGGTGCGGCCCTACCTGCCCCTCCGTTCTCTTACTAGTGTGATTATCGGCAGAGCATCTCCTCCGCGCGACTCTTGTATGAAACCGGGTCCCGGCACTGCTGGGAGATCAGCGTGCATGGGGTGAGGGTAGAATACCAGCGTGAGTTGAGATTAGAGCGCATGGAGTCAGCAGGACCACACCTGTGGAACGTGAGTAGAGCAGCGAGTCAAAGCATGATAATGATTGTCGCTAACGCTCAGCTGCTCTCCTTTAGACCAGAAACCTGGAAGTTCCGCAAGCCCGGTTTCGGTGAAGGGCCGGCCCATTAATTAGTCTGAGCGAGGAGATAGT
Source organism: Crepidotus sp. BD-2015 (assembly GCA_001179765.1). Lineage (NCBI taxonomy): Eukaryota > Fungi > Basidiomycota > Agaricomycetes > Agaricales > Crepidotaceae > Crepidotus > Crepidotus sp. BD-2015. The sequence continues at coordinate 7,364 of CVRE01175299.1, forward strand.
GTATGGATGACCTTCAACTAGAACAAGCCTGTAAGACGCACGGTCGAAGTGAAACAGGGCGGAATGCACCAGTTATGAGCCGAATACCTAGCCAAATGGGCAATACGCGCAGCCGGTACTATAGGTGGCGCCGGGAGCCCGAAAGCTCGGCGGACGACGTTGAGAGGGAGGACTATGTAGGGAGAGGCCGCGGATATGCTTAGTCACGGTCGTGCCCTGGCATGGTGACTAAGCATCGTCGATTCAGGCACGCTTACTAAGCATCGTCGATTCAGGCACGCTTTTCTTCGTCTTGGTGCAACATGCCCCCCCCCTCCCCCCTCCCTCCCCGGGCTCCCCCTCCTGTCCTTCTGCAACTTCTGATTCCGAACCTTGCGCTGCAGACGTCCTGGCTACCCGCACTGCATTACCCAACGCAATGTCAAATTAAACGTGGCACGTCGCTCGGCAACGGAGCGCATCGCGCCGCGCCCTTTACGCTACATTGAAACTCCCCCGCGCTGCAGCACAACCCCTACGAGGAAGGTCGCGTCGAGCAACGGGACGCAGACCGCGAACGCGAACTGGTTCTGCAGGAGACTCCGAGCCGCCACCGCCGTTGGCTCCCGGAAAGACAGGATGAGAACGCTGCGCCTTCGCGCGCAACGCCCGGGGTGAGAAGGACCATGCCTCATGTGGGTGCCGTTTGACCTTTACTAATGCTGCCTTTAATTCATTTACTGCTGCAGCCTGTTTTTGCCGGTGTCGGGACGCCCCATACGACTAACCCAGCTCCTGCAGCTGTGCGAGCTCCTCGTCAGGCTGCTGATAATCACCCTAATCCTCAAGCTGCCGCCGCATGCCTTCCGCCCCTGGATGCTGCTCCGAGCGGACGCCAAGCTGGGCAACGTGTGCGACGAGAACGCGCACAACCGCAGCGTCGAGAACGCGAACAACGCGCCGCTGACGAACGCGACGCTGACGAACGCGCCCAGCTTCTTACACTACCCGCTACGCGGGCTCTAACAGGTGAGTCATCAATCTGTACATTTCTTGCTGCCTGCTTATTCTGTAGCTCCAGCTCCTTGCGCTCGCCACCAATGTGTACCAACGCCGCGACCGTCGTCCTCTTCTCCAGGTATGTGGAACGATTTGCCTGAAAGAAAAGAGACCAAGAGCCGATCCTGTATGCAGCCCCTCGCGATCGCCCGCGACGTGCTCCGTCGCCGCGTCCACCATCTCCTGCCCGCCAGGTCGATCCTCCTGCGCCGCGAGCAGGTCGCCGTCACGCCAATCCGGTTCCTGTCGTTCGACGGCCATACACTGAATCTCCGGCGCGTTACGATCCCGGTTAAATGGATCTCAAATGTCCTCACTGTGTCGCGATCCGCTGGAAGGACAAGCGTTCGGTGAAATCAAGTATCGCGCGTCCCAAGGTCGCCATGTGCTATAACCATGTCCAGAGCCGCTGGGTACTCTGCCCGCCGAACTCGAGACGCTTTTTGCTGGGGATAGCACTCAGGCGAAGGAGTTTAGGAAAAGCATAGCTCAATATAATGCTGCGCTGCCGTTTGCTTTGCTCGGGGTCCGAGAGGATCACAGTATACGCGACGGTGGTGGGCCCGCTATATTTCGCAGTCACGGCGAGCTTTGTCACCGTTCCGGCGCGCTTCTGCCATCGCCGGGACAGCAGCCCATGTACGCGCAGCTTTACATCTACGACCCAGGCCCGGCCCTTGACCACCAGATGCAAAACAACACGAACCCGCGTCGCAAGGCCACGGAAATCTTACATCGCGCCATTACCGACAATCACCAGTACGCGCCGCTGTTTCGGCATGCCTACGAGGTCCTGGCAAATGCTGTGCCAAACGAAACCGACGAGATTTTCGTCCGACTACCAGTCGCACCTGCCGTCGACGCGCACCGCGGAATTCTTCCGGCCGCAAATGACGTCGCGATGATCCTGCTCACCATCCCATGGTCCGAGCCCCGCGACATCATCCTCCGCCGACGCAACGGGCCTTTAGTGCGCATCGGCGAACTCCACCCTGCGTATGCACCGTTATACTACGTGTTGCTGTTCCCGCACGGTGAAAACGGATGGCACCCCGAACTCAGACTTGATGAGCTCGACAAAGAATTCCCCAAACGGCTATCGCAAACCCGCTACGTCGCGTATAGACTCCGAGTACTCGCGGACAAGCGGTCTGCCATTCATCGCGGGTGCCGCATCCTCCAGCGGTACATTCGTCACTCAGCTCCATCTTCCCGGCCGGCACATCGTAGTTTGTGGTCCCAATGAAGAGGTTGAGGCCGTCCTCGAGCGCGCTGCGGGAGAGCGCACAACCCTCGGTGCCCTTTTCGAAGCTAACGTCAATGATGGTGCGCTCGGAGTTCTCGCGCGCCAATACACATACCAGGATTTGCCGCATGCCACAGAAGTTCACGTGGAAGAACGGGAAGGCTGAGAAGAAGTGGGTCGAACGGCATCGGGGTTTCGCCCTCGGACGCCTGTGCTTCGTACCGCCGAATGGTGGTGAACGATTCTACCTCCGTACCCTCTTCACTGTTGTGAAAGGCCCCCAATCTTTCGACGACCTGCGCACCTACAACGGAGTTCTACACTCCACCTTTCTGGACGCGTGCCTCGCGCGTGATATGATCGAGGATGACGGGGAGTGGCGGCAGCGTCTCGCGGAGGCGTCACATATGCAAACGGGTAGCCGACTTCGCCAGCTTTTTGCGACCATGTTGCTCTTCTGCGAGTCGTCGCGACCTGCACATCTTTGTCAGAAGTAGAAGTTCCGCGTCGATATCTGCGACGATCTCGCGCGACGGATACTAACAATGGGCCGGCAACCCACCGACGACGACATCTACGACTACGGCCTTTTCCTGCTTGACGAGCTGCTGCAGGAGTCGAGTCATTTGCTGAGGGATTGGCCCACAACGCCCCTCCTGCAACGGGATTGGGACGCCGACGTAGTGAATCTGCTCATAGCCGAGCAGCTGGATTACAACCGGGATGAGGAACAGGAGCGCGCGGGTCGACAGACTGCGCAGCTAACTCCGAGCAGCTCTAGGCGTTCAACAACATCATCGACTCTGTGACTCACCGCCGCCGCAAAACTTACTTCGTCAACGGTCCCGGTGGAATGGGCAAAACCTTGGTCTACAAACCCGTTTGCCATCGCCTCCGGAGCGAGGACAACGTCCTCGTCTGTGTTGCTTCGTCAGGATTCTCGGCCCTGCTAATTCTCGGCGGACGCACCTCCCATTCTGTCCTAAAAATCCCTATTGACGGCCTGACGCGGACTCCTTCTGCAACAGTCCCAAAAATAGTCAACGCGCAGATCTCCTCCGGCGAACGGCACTCATCGCTTGGGACGAGGTGGGGATCCGGCATCTGTGCGATCTCCTCAACGATGAGCGCCCGTCGATCTCCTCAACGATGAGCGCCCGTTTGGTGGAATCACTTTGGTGATCGGCGGCGACTTCCAGCAGGGCTTGCCTGTTGTCTCAAAAGACTCTCGGGAAGATATCGTTGGGGCTTCCGTTCGCCGTTCTACTCTCTGCCGTCGCGTCGAGATGCTTCGCCTGCGCCAGAACATGCGTTTTCAATCGGAGGGTCAAGACCAGGCGAATTTGCGCCGTGCTCTTCGATATCGGTCTTTCTTCTGCCGGCACTATTCCCCTCCTTGACGGCATGGATTGCGACAGCGCACCGTCCCTCATCGACTTCATATACCCCGGAATCGACAGCGACCCTC
>CVRE01175352.1:8865-24440 GCA_001179765.1 Crepidotus sp. BD-2015
GGACTCGGCTGAATGAAGTGTTAGGGAGGCACCTACGAATGAAGCTAGTACGAACCTCCGACGCCTTGCAAAACCGACTCCAATTGGCGATGGACAAGGAGGTCCGCATATCGACGAATAGGTGACGTGAAGTGCGTGTAAAGAGGGGTGTTCAGGGCGTAATGGTTGTACTTGGCGATATCAAGCATTCCCGCACAGAAATACTTAGCGCGATGAGTGGCCTTGAAAGAAAGCAATTCAAGAAGTCTGCGCGCAGTGGGATCAGTAATGGCATTGAAAGACCGCATGAGGGCTCCGGAGGACGACGTGTCCATCTCATATCCAAGTCTTTGAGCACGTTCGGCGAAAGCAACCTGGCACCCAGACGTCGGACGAAAATTCGAGACGCGGGGTAACAGACGACGTACCAAACGGCGTTCAATCGGATTATCGTGGCGGCGAAGGAGAGCTTGCTCTGGAAGATGCACAGCAATGTGCTGAGCGACCGCGATGTTGGTTAGCAACATGAACTAGTGGAGGTGCGTGAGATTAGTGTGATGTGGTTTGACTTGACAGAAAAAAAAATACCTCCTCGATCAAATCGTTCGCATCGGCACGCCGGTATTGCCCACAGTCCACAGGCAACCCATTGTCGTCCAAATTGAATTGGAGACGAAGCGATTCAAGGCTGAGCGTGCCGTTTTCAAACCGACGGGCGCGCAGTTTCTTCGCGAGATCTTGAAGGATTTTGATGTCGTGCTCAATGTCTGCGGCCCCGTGTTCTGGGATGACGGGAACACTGCCCAAGGTTTGGCCTTCAATAACATTCTGGGCATCCATGTATGCCAGCTTGGCGGCAGACCTGTGACTGGAGTGAGCACGGAACCTGATCGATACAGAACGTGCTTACTTAATGATGGTCTTACCAAACCATTTCTTGAGGATAGTCCCATCCTCATTCATGGTGAAGACCGCAGAGAAGGCCAAACGCTCCTGGCCAGGAACAAGACTGCACAACTGCTCACTGAGAATAGGGGGAAGCATTGGGACGGCGCGTTGGATAAGATAAACGCTGGTAGCACGCTTGCGAGCATCCCGGTCGAGCGCGGTGTTGGGCTTGACGAAGAACGAGACATCTGCGATGTGGACTCCAACGTCGTACGTGCCATCCTCGTTCAGCTTGACGGACAAAGCGTCGTCGAGATCTTTGGCGGTCTCGGGATCGATGCTGAAGATACGGTCCGCACGAAGATCCTTGCGAACTTCCAACTCCCTCTCAGGGATGCTGAAGAAACGATGAGTTCCATACGAGAATCGCGCACTGGCCACTTACGACCAAGGCATCGGAGGTAAACATTTGATCACGTTCTCTGTGAAGTCCTCCGTGGGGAAATTGCAGTCTTTGAGCAGGGCGCTCGTCTCGACCTCCACGTCACCAATGGGACCCAACTCCTCAACCAAGGTACCGAAGGGGTGCAGCGAACTGATGGGCTGTGACAGGTGTAAGTAGTGTTGGTTAGTGGGAAGGAAAAGCCTACTGACGTGACGCTTGATGCATGCGACAAACAATTTGTCCACATACGCCTCGGAATTTTGAACAAAGTCGGGCGGGGCCTGCTCCGTGGGGATGGCGATGAGCGGGACACGCTTGTCAGTTGGCTTGAACCAAACGATCTTGGGGCGCTCGATGGGTGCGCGCCGCGGCTCATCACCGCGGTCTCCCTCGCGTTCACGGCGTTCAGCCTCCTGCTTCTCCTTCGTGGCTGCCGAGGAAGGGCGGAGCAGACCAAGTGTGCCGGAAAACAGTTGGCCGGGCATTCGCTCAACAACTGCAACGACATGCCCAGCAAACTGGGGCTTCACGTCGTCGGTGACTCTGGAAATCACGGTAAGTAGTCAAACTGATTCGAGGAAAAGACACGCACTCCTCGTCCTCAAACAACATCAACCCTTGGCCTTCGACCTCCACGTCGTCCTTCTTCTTGTCGTCTTTGCGACCAGAGCTGGACTTGAGGTCGTATGCGGCATTCTCTTCCTTTTTCCTCTTTTTCTCTTCCTTCTCCTTCTTAGTACCCCATACTTCGTCGACGTCCAAAAGTTCGACGGCAACGATGTCTCCCTCAAGAGCACGGTTGCGGTCCTTGGAACCACAGATGTATATGTCCGCGTCCAGAACTTCGGTCGCGACATACGCATCGGATCTGTTGCGCTTGTTGACGCGCAGAATTCCGACGACGAGCTTTCCGGCCGCGAGAAGGGGAGGGAGAGAAGCTTGAGGAAGGTAAGGCGCGAAAAGGGACTTGCGCTGAGGCTGGTTGGACTGCTGTTGGAGCTGAGACTGGAACTGTTGCTGCTGCTGCTGGAGTAAATTGATTCCGCCCAGACCAAGACCCATCATGTTGGCCGCCATCATGTTAGGCAACATGTTCGGGAAGCTGAACGACGCCATCTTGTGATGATGGCCGCCTGCCGCGGCACGGAACTGCTGAAGACTCTGCAATTGCGCTTGCGCCTGAGCGAGGTCGGCAGCAAATGCATTATTACCTTGGACGCCACCAACACCACCGTCTGATGACGAAATAAGTCATCAAGTAGGAACGATAGAGATCGACTTACTGATGCGCCAGCTGTTATCCGCCACGCGCGAAGGTTGGCGAGAGTGTCCGCCGAAAGAGGCGGGATTGAAACCATCGTCGAAACCATCTTGCCCCGCGTACGGGTTGCCGTAACTGATAGAGCCGCCACCGACACCGGGGCCGGGTTTGTTGACAACGTTGACACTATGTCTGCGGCCATGGCCGCGCGGGATGCCTTGCGGCTGCCCATCCAGTCCCAAGGCGAGGGTTCCCAGATTTCCGAACTGTCCCATCAGGTTCTGGGGACCGCCGAACCCACCGCCGGCACCCATGGGGACGGTGCTGTGTACACGTCTGTGGGCGACTCCGCGGTTGGGCGCTAGTCCGGGCGTCTGGAACGACATTACTTGGTTGGAAGCCAACTGCTGCTGATAGAGGGCCTGCTGCTGCTGTTGGAGAGCCTCAATCTGGTTCTGCAAAGCAATCTGTGGGACGATTAGCTGGGCACCACGGGCAAAAATGACGACGGCGACGTACCTGCTCGGCCATTATGCCGGTGATCTCAGTACTTTCTGACTTCCTGTGCTTGGACTCGGTAGGACCATCGCCAGAGAAATTCTGCTGCTGCTGGGGGAACTGGAAGTTGGCGTCTTCTTCGTTGATAGGGGGACCCATCGGGCCGCGCTTCCTGTTGCCAGCTCCAGCACCAAACATGAAGCCGGGCGCGAGCTGCGGGCGCCCAGTCGGACCCACAGAATCAACCTGTTCCTGCTGGACAGCCAACGCAGCGAAGCGCGGGGCCATAAAGCTCTGCGACTGCGCACGCGGCTGATGCCCTTGCTGGTAGTAGTTCTCTGGGATTTCACCCTCCTCGAACGACGCGCCGCCGGCATCCTCAGCATCCTCGACCATTGATCCCAAATGGGGAGCAAACGAGTTGAAGTTGCCAGACAAGGCTGCTCCGACAGACGCGGCTTTGCGATGCTTCGCATCTGCGGCGCCGCCGGCATTCATACCCGGGTAGGCAGCAGCGCCCGGCTGGAACACGGGCGCGTTGACGGGGAGGTTGGAGTGGATCTGAGGCGTGGGCATGTTGAAGCCGCTGTTGTTGGCGTTCGGCTGCGGGGACGTCGTCTTGAGATCAGCGATGACCCGCTGAAGCGAAGAAAGAGCGTCGCTCGACTCTTTGCTCTGGGTGGGGGTGGGGGAAGACGACTGTTTAGCGGATCCTTGATCGCGGGGGACGTTGTTATTGTTGTTGTTACGTCCTCCTTGAGAAGCAGACGGCTGCCCTTTACGGTGGGCAGCAGGCTGGCGCCCGCCGTTGCTCTGGTTCTTGTTGCGTTGGTCGGGCTTCCGCCCGGAGTCAGAGCCTTTACGGGAAGTCGTGTCAGAGCCTGACTCTACGGCGGGGCCGCTGGAGGGAGGCTTCTTATTTCCGGTCCTCGAAGAAGGTCTCGGAGCACCTTGCGTATTAGACGAGGCGGTGCCCGCTGGCCTACCAGAACTCGAAGGGTTCCTCTTGGAACCTCGATTGCTGGCAGATGAAGGGGGTTTCTTCTCGTCCTTCTTGGGGGGCTGGGTTGGGGGCGTAACTTCGTCGGTCATATCGTTCGTAACGAGAAAGAGAAGGTATTTTCGAGTCTTTTTGTGTTTTGAATTTCAGTGGTCAAGTGCGTCCTGCTACGTAGTACGAGGTGAGTCTCAGAAACGACCTGCGGTCGAGAGGGACAGCAAGGGATTACCTGGAGGGTGGATGTGTTGATGGGACGGGTGTGCCCTGCAGGGCGAGTGAGGAAAGAATGCAAGAGGTTGGCAGCCCAGCGTGATAAGCTGAACCGTCGTCACGTCAATTAACTTCCCACACTTGACTACCAATTCCATATCTTCCCACGCAATATCCAACCCAAGGATGTCTTCCGCTTGCTTTTCAACTTCAAGATTTCTTCGCAGAAAAGAAACCCTCCTCAAGCGAACAGTCACCGTCGAAGAGTGACCCAGCGTTCGCGAGGTGCTGTGCTCTGTACGAAACAACAAGATCGGCTTTCGGTATAACCTTCGACCCACAGAAGATCTTGCTTCAGGATATCGTATTCGCCACAATGTCAGAAATGCGTAGTGTACTGCATGCCCTCTCCCGCCCACGCAACGGCGGCGTACGAACTTGTCGCCCAAATAGCAGTGGCAATCGCCCGCCAACTGGGGTCAATTAACGACTTTGTCTTTGGCTCTCGTCGGCTCTGCGTCGACCTCATGCGTGTCTGTTGCCCACCTTCAGCAACCGACATCTCCAACATAGGAGCGGACGGTGCAAAGGAGCCGGACCAGTCTATATACCCGTCGAGTCTAGGGCTAGGGCCAAACCAATTACTTATGGCCAAATGTCGTGATCGAGACAGGCGTTGCTGAAAGCCATGGACTCGGAGAGCTCAAAAACGATCTACACCGCTGGTTTGCGGCGGAGGCAAGCACACATCGTGTGTCTTATCCAGCCCTTACTTAACACTTTCCGTGTTGCCCTCCTAGCGCTCAGTAAAACTGGTGATCTTGATCATCATCCACCGCAAGCCTAATGCCGACTTCGATGTCCTAGTCGAGTTATATGAGGCCGACCCGGACTTCATCCCGCGCCCCCAATGTCACCCAGAAACCAACCACAGGGCGCGACAAGCGCGGTTGTGAACCTCTCTTACCCTCACTAGCAACATGGCAGGGAAGTCGTTTGTGATTGGCTGGGAAGATCTCGTGGACGATGTAGCTCCCTTCTTCTTCAGGCAGTACTCCAACGCTTCTCCGAACGGGCTTTCGCTTTGCCAGTGAGAACTTGAGTCTTCGTACACGAAGATCGCCAATGCTGTCCATGCAGGTCCCCGAGCATAGGGTGGGAGGTCAGTTTTCATGCTTCTTTATCCGACACTACATAGAACCCATTGGCTGGCATGCTATTCCCTACCTTGCCCCCTCGCCCGATTGCGCACTCTGCCTCGTCCCTGAAACCGTCCCCCACTTCCTTCGTGCCCCCTCTACCGCCGGCAGCGCCTCTCTCTTCGCTGCCTCCTTGTGGCGAAGAGCGACCATGAAGTGGTTCTGTCATTTGTCTACGATACTGCGCACCTCCCTCGTTACGCCCTTTGATATCTCGCCATCACCGTACTTTCCTCTTTCCTTCTCTTCTCCCACTCAACATAAATTTGTTACAGAAAGTCTTTGTATACGCTATAGCACACAAATCTATTCACCCTTCATAGCTCACTCCTCCTCATACCTACTCTCTTCTCGCGCGCCCTCCCCATCTCCCACCCTCCACGCGTTTACACTCCGTGTATCGTGTACAGTGCCACAGGGACCCCAAGGGCGCCCCGGCACGCTCTTGTAGTAACAGTAATCACAATAATACTGCTATTCACTAGCAAATGAACGCGTCTGAAGCTTTCAAATAAGGTCCAGCTGGCTTCCAACGTTTCTTCAAGTCTTTCTTCAGGATTCAATATTCAACGTTCAACGAATCGCCAGAGCCTGTGGACCATGGGGCTGCAGACGAAGGACGCTCTTATAGCATATAGAGTACCAGAATGTCTATGTAAGTCTATAAGTTACCCCATACCCTCTTACGCCCCCAATTTTTGGATGATGGCATTGGTATACTCGGTGGTCGATGCCTTTCCGCCGAGGTCACCCGTGATGGATTTGCCTTCCGCGATGGTCTAGCCAGAGCAAAGTTAGCCTTTATACGACGCGCCAGAAGGTGCCTTACCGTCAGCGCCGCCTTCTCGATCTTCTCAGCATAATCGAACAGATTCATGTGGCTATTATTGACTTTAGCTGGGCTGTTCCGGCACAACCAGATCGACGCACCGCAACATCATCAGAGAGGACAGAAGGAGCGCGGTGGGGTTGGCGAGTCCCTTGCCTGCGGAGAGATCAATTAACCTTCTACTTGCGCGCCCCCGAAATGCGTACCAGCAATGTCCGGCGCTGAACCGTGCACGGCCTCGAAGATGGACGCGTCCTGCATTGAAAAAAATTGGTCGCAAAATCAGCACGGACGCAGCACGCCACTCACGCGTCCAATGTTCCCAGAGGGAGTCAGCCCCAGTCCTCCAATGAGCCCGGCGCACATGTCGGACAGGATATCACCGTACAGATTGGGCATCACCATAACCCGGTCCGAGTATGGCCTGGGGTTCTGCACGACCTGCAGACAGACGCGGTCCAGGAGATCCTCGTCATATGACACGCCGGGGAACTCCTTCGAGACCTCGCGGCAAGCCGACAAGAACATGCCGTCCGACATTTTCCTATCGATGGAAAATAGATTAGGATGCGCGCAGGACCAAGCGGGGCTGCACGGACATAATGTTGGCCTTGTGGACGGCAGTGACGCGCTTTCGGCCGCTGGACTCGGCGTAGTGGAAGGCGTAGCGCGCGACGCGCTCGGATGCCTCCCATGTAATCAGCTTAATGGACTGAACTACACCGTCGACGATCTGGGGCTGTTAGATGGGGATTCTATATGTGAGCATAGGACGCGCACCTCGTGCTCGATTCCAGAGTACTCTCCCTCCGTGTTTTCACGGATCAGAACCGTGTTAACATCGTCGTACGGGGTCTTGAACCCTTGGATGGAGACACAGGGTCGGACGTTTGCGAACAGGTTGAATGTGCGACGGAGTGTCAGGTTCAAGGAGACGTGACCCTTGCCGACTACGAAATGTCAATTGCAGTAGATCATTTGTGGCGGAATGCTCACTCGGGGTCGCCAACGGGCCTGTATAAACCGTAAGTAGTTTATTGCATCGTACGAGGAATCACGCACCTTTTAGGGCGACGGTGTTTTTCTTAACAGAGTTGATCGCGTTGTCGGGAATGACGGTCTTGCCGCCCTTGAGTATCGGCGTGACGCTGACCTCCTCCCATTGAATCGGAACCTGCGCGAAGATTAAGACGGAGGTAGCAGGACAGGTTGCGCACAGACCCCCGCGGCGACGTAGATGTTCTTGATAGACTCGCTAATCTCCGGGCCGATACCTGGCAAAAATTGTTGGCTATCTGGGCTGGCGGCTGAGAAAAAATGACACACCGTCTCCCGGAATCAAAGTGACGGTGTATTTGCCCTTGAAATGGGTGGTTAGCTCGAGAAGGACGTCGCCGATGTGGCGTGCTCACGTTGCTGTCTTTCTTACCAGCGAAAGCAGCGGTTGGTGCGGCAGAGGCGTATCTCCGGAATACCTGGACGAATGAGCGGGAATGTCGAGAGGACTGTGTAGGGCAGACCTGGGAGGGACCGAGTGCGCGCTGGGCGACGCCAGCAAGGGGTCTGGTCAACATCGTAGTACAGGATCAAAAAACTCGGACTCGATGTGCGATTTCTTCCGCAACACGCGTGACGTGCGGAACACCGGTGCAGTACCCTGACCTCGGAGTCGTATACAATGCATGTAGCATTCTCCCATAGCCCTCTATACAAAAAATATATAATGGAACAACGCAGGAACGCCTGGATCATCCGCTCAGCAGGCCATTCAGCTGTTGCCGATACCTTTCCATCGTTCGCTCTGTCTCGTCGTCTTCCACCTTGTCCTGTACCTGCACAGTGCAGTTGAGCCTCGGACAAAAAAGCAGCAGCAAGCACTCACAGGAAGGTCTGTACCCACCGCGCCCGCCTGGCCCAGCTTGCCATCCGTCAGCTCAGCGAGCACCTTGTCCACCTCCGCGTCCGCCTCGTCCTCAATTTCCGCGTCCTCCTCCATGTCGATCACATCGTCCAGCATCTCCTCCATAATCCCTGCCTGGTGCAGGGGGTCAGCGACATAACACTCCAGCACGACACCGCCGGACCTTGGTCATCTCCATGCTCATCTCCCGCATCGACTGGCTGATCTGTGGTAACTTGATGAGCGCATTCGAAAGCTTCATAATCTCGGTCGATTTCTGCAGCGAGCCGGTCACTTTGATCATGGCTGCAGCGCAGATGAGCCTAGTCCGCACACCGCGCGCAAGACGACCCACCCATTTGCTGCGTGAGCTGCGTCCCGATAGAGCCGAGGCGCGCCTTGCTGACGGACAAACGGTCCTTCTGCTTGTCGCTCCGCACGACCTCCCGGGCGAGTATTCGCGCCGACTTGACATCCCCACGGGCAGCGTGCTGCTTCACCGCCTGCCTAGCCTGTTTCGTTGCCGCATCAAGCTAGCAACGGTGTTGGTCCCGAGCGGCAAGGAAAGACAGACGAAATCGAACCTGCCTCATTTCGCGGTCGAGGTGGCGGGACTCTGTGCGCAACTTGAGCTGCCAAGCGCGGACCTTCTCCTCTGGCGTCGGCCCATACAGAAATCGGTTAATGGATTGCATCGCAGCAGCAGTGTAGCACCGTTATAGGCGCTGTTGACCTCTATTGCCCAAATGACGTCGATCACCCGAATGGGATAGGGGCACAAACACAGTTACACAGGTCTAATACAAAGAACAGCTTTCAAGTTATCAAGGACCCCGCTGGATCTGGTTCACCAACGCCTCCCAGTAGTTCGAGTTCCAGTCAGAGTCGTCCACCAGGCCGGGCAGCCCTCGAGTGCCCGCTGCCGACGCACCCATCATGGGTGCCGTCCCCACCCATCCAGCAGTGTCAGACGTCCCGGGTAGGGTCCACGCAGCGATCGAGGTGTTGCTCCCATCGAGCGGCGGTCCATTGCTGAGCGACGTGCACCAGTGGTCCAGCAACGACTGCGCCGCGGATTCGTCGTCCGGGCTCCCGGTCGCCGCCGGTGACATCGGAAACTCCTCCTGCGACCCGTGCTGGAGTCGGTGGAACGTCGGCGAGCTCGGTAGCCGGCCAGATGCCGCAAACGAGCCGTTCCCAGTTGCGAAGCCGGAGCGCGCGCCCGACGAGTTCTGCAGTCCCAGGAGCAGGTGCGCCGGGTGTTCTGCGTTGTCGCCGCTCAGGACAGGGTCGATCGGGATGCGCTGCGGCCCCCCGGCTTGGTTCTGCATCTGCGAAGCCTTGTTCTTCAAAAACTCTATCGTCTTGAGCTCTCTACGCGTCGTTTCGTCTAGCTCTCGGACGCCTTCATGCGAGGCTACAAAGTGGTCTAGAATGTCGTGCATCTTCTCAGAGTGCAGACCGGCGGGGTCAAGAACAAGATAGATGCCCTGGTGCAAGAATGAGATGAAAGACCAGCATCCATTACGACCACACTCACTGCAATCAAAGTCGTTTGGAACTCCCGGTATGCGTTGGAGAGCGATTCCTGCGTCTCTTTCGGCACCATCTCGCGGAAAGCCCGGCGAACGTCAAAGTCCTTGATAGCAGACTCGAAACAGGCGTTTCTGGAGCGTGCGTACCGGTCGCTCTTCAGTTTGCGCAAGATGTAGGGCATGTGCAGACTGTTGCGGACAAAGAGAACCTCCGTCACAAGCAAGAATCTGTGTATCGGGACATATGTCAGGGTTTCATCGAGGGATTTGTCCGGGTCAAGGGAAAAGTGCGGAGGGAGCGTGTTGATGAACTGGAGCAAGTCGTCGTCCATTGCGAGCACTTCCGAATAATGACTGACGCTTCGAACTTGCTGGAAGTGGTGCACCATGCGCCCAATGATGGTCGCCAACTGGTGTCTCAATATAACATAGGTCATTCGAGTCGGATTCGAAAGGGGCAGAGGGTTGCGTGTGTGAGCGGGCAAAGGCTCGTCGTCGATGTTGGAAGGCGGAAGTGTAGAGGTATAATCATCTTGAATCGAGTTTGGTCTTCCCAGAACCAAGGCGTACGATCGGTCGGCATGATACAGATATGACCTAAGAGGCGTGAATATCATGGCTTGGACCGGGAGAAAGCTAGCTACCAGATCCTGCGTCGGTATTCAACGAGAGCTGGTTCCATACTCTGCGCATTGATTCAGCAGATGCAGGAAAACACATGGAGCAACATACCATGCTTGCGCCATCCCGATGTAGCCCGAGAGCTTGGGCAGTCTTAACTGCCGCACCGAGTTGGGAGTAGCACTCGGTGATACGCTATAACCAGTCAAAAGAGCCAAGTGGGGGCAGGACCGCGGAACTAACCCGATCAAACGTTAGGAAACGTGCGCTCTGAGCACAAATCAGATATAGATGCTGGGGGGGACAAAGTTGATCATACCAAAAGCCGGGTGAGGACGATATCCAACGAGTCGGGTTGGATAACGGCTGCGATCAGAAGCGACCGACGTGCTGAGAGTGCCATTAGCAACGATGCATTTGACGACAGGGAGGCACGAACAGGACCAATAGTATCGCAAGGAAGTCACTCTGCGAGTTCGGGCGTCCCCAGCGATGCTCTCAGGCGCTAGTCTCACGGAGATGGCGAGGACCGCAAAAAGAAGCGGCAGGAAGCTGACATCGCTCGGGGCCCCTACGCCGTTGGTGCCGTGCTCGCAGATGGAGCTGTATGCGGCCCGGAAATCACGTTCTGAGATGGGGTAACGGGTCCAGTTACTATGAGCGGTGAGCGGCAACCACGTTGATGCCGACTGAGGCGCGTACATTGTGCTGAAGTAATAGTCGACGAGGACAGCGGATGTGCGCGTTGGGGGCAGCTCCTGGAGCAGCTCGGCGACCTTGTGGGGGGACACGCCGCACTCTTGGACAAGAGTCTTGAGATTGTCCGCCGCTGAGGGCTCAAGCCCAATCTGTACTGCACCAAGCATGGCCTCGGACGGCGGCGGCAAGGTCATATCGTAGGCGACAGAGCCATTTCCCGCTGTTTTCTCGCCCGGAGCAGGCATCACGACATTCTGGAGCTGCTCCAAGACAGAGCCAGGTGCGATGCTACCAGATGCGCTGTTGCCGTACCACTTGCCGCTCTGGAAAGTACCGCCGCGGGGGTCCTGCTCGTCTTCGTCGTCCTGGCCACCGGAGAGGTGTCGTTCAGCGGAGAGGGATCCGGGTGTCCCAGGCGGAACAAACTGAGGCAAGGCCATCTCTATGATATGCTCGAGGCGGGCGAGGCGGACCGAGACATCCTGGTCAGACTTGCCGGGCATGTACGCCTTGCAGAGTTCGGGCACCTTGCGGGCGACGCAGTGCGAGCAGGGCACATTTCTGGGCAAATCAGAGCAGGTCGGGGGAAGATAAAGAGATATTTACCTGTCACAGCGCTGCTTGCGGCGATGACATTCGCCACAAGAGAAGCTGGGAATGAATACACTCAGGTTATCGGCCGAAGCCAGTTTCGGACGACTTGCCTGACTCTGGTGCGTTTCTTGCTGCTGCCCGATGCGTCCTCGTTGTCGTCCGACGATGTCTTTTTCCTCTTGGAGGCGAACGAGGCGCTGTCGTTATCGGGCTTGGCCATGGTGGACACAAGGGGAGCAAGCAGAGTGACTCCCTGCGGCGGGTCGGCCCGTTGATCCGATCGGATTCTTCCGAACCCTCTTTCCATGTTTTTGCCATTGCTTCAAGACGACAGCGGTGAGCTGCTCGATGCCCTCGCTCGCATCGGTCCCATCATCTTCTCCTCCTCGCGTCCTCCTCATTTTCCCCTTCCTCCCCATTGCTTGATCCTCGTTGACCAATCTCGTCCGTTCGTGCTCGACGAAGCCGTCTCCTGGCTCGACCGCGGCGTCGAAAAGCTCATAGTCCCCCTCGCATGGGCAAAGGAACTCATCGAACTCATCTCGTCTGAAAGGCTTCTGCTTTTGCTCGACGTCGGCAACGTCAGCGCCGTCTCAGACACCGTCCGGAATGGCGTTTCTGGCGTGTTGCTCAAAACCCCCGCGACCGACTTGGATCTCATCTCCTCCATATCCAAGTTCTTCGCCGGGTCTTCCATCCATGTGCTATCCAGCTCTTCTGTGCCCCCCACAAATTCCTTGATTCGTGGGTTGCTCGCCATCGGCGCCACACCGGTGCTTCCCGCCTCCCAGCTCACCCTCGCTGCGACCTCCGACGCTCAGATAAATATTGCAGACGCGTTTCTTGCTCCTATAGTATCTGATCGCCCCGATGGCCTCTTTCCGACCGTTGTCTCCACAGAAACGGGCCATTCGCTCGGCCTCGTTTACTCTTCCTCTGCGTCAGTCAAGGAGAGCATACTCACTGGCAAGGGCGTATACCAGTCGCGCAAACACGGGCTGTGGAGAAAGGGAGAGACATCCGGTGCAACCCAGGATGTTGTTAGCATCCGATTAGATTGTGACTCGGACAGTCTCGAGTTTCGCGTCGTCCAGCACGGCGCAGGGTTTTGCCATCTCGATCGCCAATCGTGCTTTGGCGAAACGAGTGGATTGCCCGCTCTGGAAAGTACCCTCCGATCCCGCTTCGAGTCGGCGCCGGAAGGCTCGTACACGAAGCGTCTCTTCAGCGATCCGGAGCTGCTGCGCTCCAAAATAATGGAGGAGGCCGACGAGCTATGCCGGGCAGAGGACAAGGCGGATGTCGCGTTTGAGGCTGCCGACCTATTTTATTTCGCGTTGACAAAGTGCATCGCTGCCGGCGTCGGGATTTCGGACATCGAAGCCTCCCTCGACAAGAAGGCGAGGCGAGTCACGCGGAGAGCCGGAAATGCCAAACCAGAATGGTCCAAGCAACCCAGTGCTCCCCCGCCACCACCACCCCTGCCTGATGTCGAAGTGGATGAGCCCATCCGCATGCGCACCTCCGACCTTGCCAACATCTCTTCCGATGAGCGAAACGCCTTACTTCGCCGCCCCGTCCTCAAATCGGACGAGATGATTACCCGGGTGAAGCCGATCGTCGACGACGTCCGCACCCGCGGGGATGCCGCGCTGCTCGAACTAACCGCGAAATTCGACAAGGCGCAGCTGTCATCCACGGTCGTCTTCCCGCCTTTTGCCGCGGACACCATGGTCGTCGAGCCCGCAGTTGGCGAGGCGATCAAAATAGCGTACTCGAACATTAAAAAGTTCCACGAAGCCCAGGCGGACACGGCCACCCTCAGGGTGGAAACGATGCCTGGTGTCGTGTGCTCCCGTTTTGCAAGGCCCATCGCACGCGTAGGCCTCTACGTCCCCGGTGGGACCGCAATTCTCCCCTCGACAGCCCTGATGCTCGGAATCCCCGCCCAAGTCGCGGGGTGTCAGCAAATCGTGCTGGCGACGCCTCCGCGACCGGATGGCAGTATCTCACCAGAGGTCATGTACGTTGCAAACCTGGTCGGCGCGTCCGCGGTCCTGAAAGCCGGCGGGGCACAAGCCGTCGCGGCGCTCGCGTATGGCACCCAAACCGTGCCTAAAGTTGATAAAATATTCGGCCCGGGCAACCAGTGGGTTACTGCCGCAAAGATGCTCGTCCAGAACGACACCGATGCACTCGTGTCCATCGACATGCCCGCTGGGCCATCGGAGGTTCTCGTAAGGCTCATTCACGTGTTTCCACGATTTTGTCCCTTTTAACGAGGTCCGCAGGTTATCGCAGATTACACCGCAAATCCCGCCTTCGTCGCCGCAGATCTTCTCTCTCAGGCTGAGCACGGAGTCGACTCGCAGGTCGTGCTCGTGGCGGTAAACCTGGACGCTGAAAAGTTGGCCGAAATCGAGAACGAAGTGGACATCCAGGCTCACGCCCTCTCACGCGTGGATATCGTGCGCACGTCGATAAGTAAAAGTATCATCGTCAAAACCACGTCGGTGGAGGAAGCCATCGCCTTTTCCAACGACTACGCGCCTGAACACCTGATCCTTCACTTGGAAAACGCCAGCGAGAAGGTTCAATTTATCGACAATGCTGGCAGCGTGTTTGTTGGACCGTATACACCCGAGAGGTAAGCACACATAAAAAAAATTGGTGGCTCGCACTGAACCCACCTGTAGTTGTGGAGATTACGCTTCCGGGACAAATCACACCCTGCCCACAAATGGTTATGCGCGACAATTCAGCGGAGTCAATACCCTATCGTTCCAAAAGCATATTACGTCCCAAGAGATCACCGAAGCAGGCTTGAAAACCCTCGGACCCGTCGTGGCGACACTAGCCGACTGCGAAGGTTTGGAGGCGCACGCCAACGCGGTTAGGATCCGACTGAGAACTTAGTGTATGGAGTAGTCTATTTTGTGAGAGAAGCACGAATAATTAAAGGGCTAGTTAGTGCGATAGAGTGCCCGTTTTGCGACCTTGACGATCAAAGGAGTGTCCGGGAAGGCCAGGTTCTCGAGGTTGGTCGCATACTGTGAAACAAGTCAGCGTGAAAAAAGCGGGTAAGGGCTTTTGCAACGGACCGGTGTCGGGACGTCGGCGCCGGTCACCCGCTCAACGGGCGCATCCAGATAGTCAAAGGCCTCGCTCTCAACAATCTGAGCGCAGATCTCGCTACCAACACCAAAGGCGGGGAAGCCACCTTCGACGATAACGAGTCTGACAGGAGATGTCAGTTCAAACCGACGGCCCAGGAAGAGTGACCGACCTGTTGGTCTTCTTGACCGACTTGATAATCGTCTCGATGTCGAGGGGACGGATGCTTCGCAAGTTGATGACCTCGGCGTTGATGCCCTCCTTGGCGAGAAGCTCAGCGGCCTCCATGCTGTGGGTCACCATTTTGCTGTGCGCAACAAGGGTGACGTCGCTGCCTTCACGTTCGACCTTGCACTTCCCGATAGGAATGGTGAAGTTGTCGGACATGGCCTCGGCCGACATGGGGAAGGAGACACCGTACAACATCTCGTTTTCGAGGAAGACGACGGGGTTGGGGTCACGGATGGCGGACTGGCGGGATGTCAAGGAACGTAGACGGGACGCGATTTAATGGGTCCGCACCTTGAGGAGACCCTTGCAGTCCTCTGCGCTCCAAGGGCTGACGACCTTGAGCCCGGGAACGGAACCGTACCATGCAGCGTAATCCTGCGAGTGCTGTGCGGCGACACCGGATGCAGCACCGTTGGGTCCGCGGAAAACGACTGGACATGGCACGTTTCCACCCGACATGTAGTACGTTTTGCCTGCCGAATTTACGATTTGGTCGATGGCCTGCATAGCAAAGTTGAAGGTCATGAACTCGCATCTGGGGAGCAGCGCGTAAGCAGAGAATACGCAGAGAG